>JAMBLF010000962.1:0-161594 GCA_030578115.1 Leucoptera coffeella | reverse complement strand
CGTCTTTCCTCAAGTTCTCCACCTCTTGCTGAAGACGCTTCTTTTGGCTTTGGAGGACCTTCACCTCCTGTGTCACCGTGCTGTTCTTGATGAACTCTCTCGCATCACTGAAGATTTCCGCGGCTTCCTTTAAGGCGCGCACGTATGTCCCCTTCAGGTTCTTCGACCTCGTGGCGATGAGGGTAAGGTTCTTCACTGCGGCCTCCATCTCGTCGCACACGTCGTCCACGCTGACTTCCTCCACAACGGGCCGTGTGGGCTCTAGGCTCGCCAGCAGCTCCTTCTCCACCAGCAGCTCCAGCTCCCGCTGTGTCTGGGCATTCAGCTCCGCCTTTGCCTGTGCTAGGCCGACATATTCGCCTGTGGTAGGCGGCCGTCCTCTTCCTCTTTTTGTTTTAGCCGCTGCCGGCGCCTTGTCCCCTGATGTTCGGGGACGGTCTTCTTCATCGTCGATCCGCCGCTTACGGCATGTCGACGATGACCTTGAGTTATCATCCATGAGGGAGCCGTCCGAGTCGACGGCGCCCACCTCGAGCATCTGCTCCTCCTCTTCTTCTTCTTTCCTCCTTCTACTTGTTTTTGTTTTTTGTTTGTTCATATCCATTCTTCAACCCACGATTACCGGGTTCTTGAGCTGCACCGCCGCAGTGACCCGATTGCCACGGTGCCCCTGATACGCCTGGGGGGTCAGGAGGTGCCCCAGGGTCGGCCGCTAAAGACAGATCAACCCGCCTGCCACTCTCTCCGAGTGCCCCGACGCCGCGCGAGGCCCCCAAGGGGGCGCCCCAACGCCGGGAACTGGGGATTTTTTAAAGAGGTTTACTCCTCGCGGTCCGGGCGGTTAAGCCAAGACCCTCGTCCCCGCATAGAGCCGCTAGACATGACAACGACACTCCATGACGGGATTACGAGCCAGACGGTAATGATGCAGGTTCGCTGCACCACCTGCCCAGAAACAAAGTTTCCAGGCCCGCCCGAGTGTGCCGAAGCACACCTTCTGGGTTATTTTTTATAGAGGTTTTCTTCCTCGCAGTCCGAATGTCAAGCCATCCGAACCCTCGCTCCCACCAAGGACAAGTCCCCGGTAGGCTTACGAGCTGCTACCCCCTCCAAACCCCGTCTGACGAGCAGACGAAGCGGGAGGGGGCCCGCGAGGCAATTAGTTTCACGGCGATCGCTCAGCCGCTACTCACAGGGTGGGCCGCGAGAAGGCTTGCCTCATCCACCCCAACCTAACCTAACCTAACCTAACCTTTTTTTTTTTTTTTTTTTTTTTTTTTTTTTTTTAACGTCAGGAAATCCCCACGGATACCCTTCCGGCCCTGGGGAGCCAGAGGGTTATGTCGGACTCGAACCGACTAAAACCTGACGGTGTCCTCCGGGGCGCCTTACTCGGCGGGGTCGCGGGAACGCGTGAGCATAACATCACGCGACCCCACCGGCGCAGTCCGGCCGAAGCCCAGACCCATCCCGGCCAGGTGAAGGTCCCCCACCCAGCCAACACCGAGGGGGCGCGCGGGACACGCGCACACCACCTCTAGGCCGAACGCGTAGGAGCGGCAAGCCCCAGCTTACCACCCCACGGCCCTAGGTAGGGGAGAGAGGAGGTCACGAGCGTGTATCGTGACCCCCCCTCCCCACCACCCAGCCCATCTCCAGAGCCCAGTTTCCCGGGCTCAAGTAATTTTTTATAGAGGTTTTCTTCCTCGTGGTCCAAGGAGCAAGCCCCTTAGACCCTCGGCCCTGACCAGAGAAAAACTCCAGAACAGGGTTACGAGATTTGACGGTGGCAGCGCAGAAGCTGCCTGCCCAGCAATCGCGTCGATTGCCGGGCCCGCCCAAAAGCCAGGGACGGACAACCCAGTGCCGGGACCACGCACCAAGAAGCCGTCCCCGGCACCCGCTGCTCCAGGACTCCGTCGGGTCCATCGACGGAGATGGAGCAGCCCCGGGGCAATTGGTTTCACGGCCGTTGGTCGCTCGGCCGCTACTCACAGGGTGGGCCACGAGAAGGCTTGCCCCATCCACCCCAACCTAACCTAACCTAACCTAACCTAACCTAACCTAACCTAACCTAACCTAACCTAACCTAACCTAACCTAACCTTTTTTTTTTTTTTTTTTTTTTTTTTTTTTAACGTCAGGAAATCCCCACGGATACCCTCCCGGCCCGGGGGAGCCAGAGGGTTATGTCGGACTCGAACCGACTAAAACCTGACGGTGTTCCTACTCGGCACCATAGTTGGCGGGGTCGCGGGAACGCGTGAGCATAACATCGCGCGACCCCACCGGTGCTGCCCGGCACTTAAGCCGAGCCCTCTCGCTTGCGCAAGGAATGGCTTCCCACGCCGAGGAATAGGGAGGTGCATGGGGAACACATGCACGCACCGTCCCGAGGCCCTTGATGGGACGACACTACCCCCGTGGTGCGCCCCAAGCCTCATGAGGGGGAGGCGCCGGACAAGGCACCTACGTGCCCATCGCCTCAACCCCTCGCTCCCTCGCCGCTGCAGCTGCCCCGCTGGCCCCGGTGGTCGCGGTCCGTACGTCGACCACTTTCTTCAGCCCGGGGCAGGCTTTTCCGCCCAGCCTGTGCGCCGCCGGCCTCCCTGCCGCCGCACACAGTGAACATCTGGGAGCCGCCTCACACTCTGCGACTCGGTGACCCTCCTGACCGCAGCGATAGCATTGGCCGCTGCGGTCCTCCTCTTCTTTACAGGTGACGGCCGCGTGCCCCACCTGAAGGCACCGGTAGCACCGCATCGGCCGCGGCCCCAGCAGGCGGACGCCCACCGAGACCCAGCCAACCAGTAACCTCCCTTTGGCCACCTTCTGGGCAGCCCTCACTGGACACCTGATCCAGGCGGTCCTCACTCCCGAGGGTAGGGCCCCGATGGTCCAACCCGGACCGCCTCCACGGCGCAGTCTCCAGCGCCAGCGACCGCAGCCGCCACGTCCTCTTCTGTGGCCGTGTCATCGAGCCCAATGAGCCGCAACTCGGCACACTTCGTCGGCCTCGTTATTTTCACTGACTCGCGGGCCAGCACCTGCCCGAGCCTGGCAGCCAGCTCATCGGCCTTTTCATCACCCGCCGCCGCTGGCAACTCCAATAGCCGGGCGCCCGTCCTCGTGACCCTCAGCCGAAGGCCACCAGTGCAGCCGAGATCCTCCAGCTTCACTCCGTCTCGTGCACTTTTGAGCATAGAGGCATACGTCATGCCCCCCTCAATGGCCTCCGGCGTCAGGGACAGCATCACAGCCGCCGTCTTGGGCGCCCGCAGCCTTGGCTGCTTGGGCCGCACCTTCTTCCTCTCTGCCTTCTTCTGCGGCTTCACCGAGGGAGCAGAGGCAGGAACCGCCACAGGTGCCCCCACCCTTTTCTTCTTCTTCTTGGCAGCGACTGTGGCCCAGTCACTGCCCGACTTCTGCGGGTGGGGGCGTTACCCGCAGCAGGCAACACCTCCCTCCCCTCTTCTTGTGTCGGATCATCTGGCGTCAGAGGCCCGACGTCACCCGTTAACGGAGGCCGCAGCTCGGGCTTCGGAAGCAGCCGGTCTTCGAGCTTCCTTATTTTCGCGTCCATCATGGCGCCCATCTTCTCCACCAGGTCCTCTGGCACCAGTAGAGGAGGCGAGGCCACAGTCCCTTGAGGTGGCGACGCGGGGGTCGCCATCGACTCCCGCAGCGCACCCAGCTCCGTCTTTAGGTTCGAAACGTCTTTCCTCAAGTTCTCCACCTCTTGCTGAAGACGCTTCTTTTGGCTTTGGAGGACCTTCACCTCCTGTGTCACCGTGCTGTTCTTGATGAACTCTCTCGCATCACTGAAGATTTCCGCGGCTTCCTTTAAGGCGCGCACGTATGTCCCCTTCAGGTTCTTCGACCTCGTGGCGATGAGGGTAAGGTTCTTCACTGCGGCCCTCCATCTCGTCGCACACGTCGTCCACGCTGACTTCCTCCACAACGGGCCGTGTGGGCTCTAGGCTCGCCAGCAGCTCCTTCTCCACCAGCAGCTCCAGCTCCCGCTGTGTCTGGGCATTCAGCTCCGCCTTTGCCTGTGCTAGGCCGACATATTCGCCTGTGGTAGGCGGCCGTCCTCTTCCTCTTTTTGTTTTAGCCGCTGCCGGCGCCTTGTCCCCTGATGTTCGGGGACGGTCTTCTTCATCGTCGATCCGCCGCTTACGGCATGTCGACGATGACCTTGAATTATCATCCATGAGGGAGCCGTCCGAGTCGACGGCGCCCACCTCGAGCATCTGCTCCTCCTCTTCTTCTTCTTTCCTCCTTCTACTTGTTTTTGTTTTTTGTTTGTTCATATCCATTCTTCAACCCACGATTACCGGGTTCTTGAGCTGCACCGCCGCAGTGACCCGATTGCCACGGTGCCCCTGATACGCCTGGGGGGTCAGGAGGTGCCCCAGGGTCGGCCGCTAAAGACAGATCAACCCGCCTGCCACTCTCTCCGAGTGCCCCGACGCCGCGCGAGGCCCCCAAGGGGGCGCCCCAACGCCGGGAACTGGGGATTTTTAAAGAGGTTTACTCCTCGCGGTCCGGGCGGTTAAGCCAAGACCCTCGTCCCCGCATAGAGCCGCTAGACATGACAACGACACTCCATGACGGGATTACGAGCCAGACGGTAATGATGCAGGTTCGCTGCACCACCTGCCCAGAAACAAAGTTTCCAGGCCCGCCCGAGTGTGCCGAAGCACACCTTCTGGGTTATTTTTTATAGAGGTTTTCTTCCTCGCAGTCCGAATGTCAAGCCATCCGAACCCTCGCTCCCACCAAGGACAAGTCCCCGGTAGGCTTACGAGCTGCTACCCCCTCCAAACCCCGTCTGACGAGCAGACGAAGCGGGAGGGGGCCCGCGAGGCAATTAGTTTCACGGCCGATCGCTCAGCCGCTACTCACAGGGTGGGCCGCGAGAAGGCTTGCCTCATCCACCCCAACCTAACCTAACCTAACCTAACCTAACCTAACCTAACCTAACCTAACCTAACCTAACCTAACCTAACCTAACCTAACCTAACCTAACCTAACCTTTTTTTTTTTTTTTTTTTTTTTTTTTAACGTCAGGAAATCCCCACGGATACCCTCCCGGCCCGGGGGAGCCAGAGGGTTATGTCGGACTCGAACCGACTAAAACCTGACGGTGTTCCTACTCGGCACCATGTTTGGCGGGGTCGCGGGAACGCGTAAGCATAACATCACGCGACCCCACCGGTGCTGCCCGGCACTTAAGCCGAGCCCTCTCGCTTGCGCAGGGAATTGCTTCCCACGCCGAGGAATAGGGAGGTGCATGGGGAACACATGCACGCACCGTCCCGAGGCCCTTGATGGGACGACACCACCCCCGTGGTGCGCCCCAAGCCTCATGAGGGGGAGGCGCCGGACAAGGCACCTACGTGCCCATCGCCTCCACCCCTCGCTCCTTCGCCGCTGCAGCCGCCCCGCTGGCCTCGGTGGTTGCGGACCGTACGTCAACCACTTTCTTCAGCCCGGGGCAGGCTTTCCCGCCCAGCCTGTGCGCCGCCGGCCTCCCTGCCGCCGCGCACAATGAGCATCTGGGAGACGCCTCACACTCCGCGATCTTGTGACCTTCTTGACCGCAGCGATAGCACTGGCCGCTGCGGTCCTGCTCCTCTTTGCAGGTGACAGCCGCGTGGCCCACCTGAAGGCACCGGTAGCACCGCATTGGCCGCGGCTCCAGCAGGCGGACGCCCACTGAGACCCAGCCAACCAGCAATCTTCCCTTGGCCACCTTCTGGGCAGCCCCTACCGGACACTTGATCCAGGCGGTTCTCACTCCAGAGGGCAGGGCTCTGATGGGCCCAACCCGGACCGCCTCCACGGCGCAGTCTCCAGCGCCAGCGACCGCAGCCGCCACGTCCTCTTCTGTGGCCGTGTCATCTAGCCCAACGAGCCGCAACTCGGCACACTTCGTCGGCCTCGTAACCTTTACCGACTCGCGGGCCAGTACCTGCCCGAGCCTGGTAGCCAGCTCATCTGCCACTTCTCCTCCTGCTGCCGCTGGCAACTCCAAGAGCCGGGCGCCCGTCCTCGTGACCCTCAGCCGAAGGCCACCAGTGCAGCCGAGATCCTCGAGCTTGATTCCGTCTCGTGCACTTTTTAGTATTGAGGCATACGTCATGCCCCCCTCAATGGCCTCCGGCGTCAGGGACAGCATCACAGCCGCCGTCTTGGGCGCCCGCAGCTTCGGCCGCTTGGACCGCACCTTCTTCTTTGCCTTCTTCTGCGGCTTCTCCGACGGAGCAGAGACAGGAACCGCCACAGGTGCCCCCGCCCTTTTCTTCTTCTTCTTGGCAGCGACTGTGGCCCAGTCGCTGCCCGGCTTCTGATGTGGGGCGTTACCCGCAACAGGCAACACCTCACCCCCCTCCTCATGTTGATCAGCTACCGTCGACGGCCCGGTGTCAACCGCCAACGGAGGCCGCAGCCTGGGCTTCGGGAGCAGCCGGTCCTGGAGCTCCCTTATTTTCGCGTCCATCATGACGCCCATCTTCTCAATCAGGTCCTCCAGCACCAGTGGAGGAGGCGTGGCCACAGAGGCTTGAGGTGGTGACGCGGGGGCCGCCATCGACTTCCGCAGTGCACCTAGCTCCGTCTTCAGGTTGGAAACGTCCTTCTTCATGTTTTCCACCTCCTTCTGTAGACGCTTCTTCTCCTTTTGGAGGACCTTCACCTCCTGTGTCACCGTGTCATCCATTATGTATTTGCGCACGTCGCTGAAGACTTCGGCGGCCTCCTTCAAGGCGCGCACGTACGTCCCCTTCAAGTTCTTTGACCTCGTGGCGATGAGAGTGATGTTCTTCACTGAGGCCTCCATCAGGTCACACACTTCGTCCACGGTCACTTCCACAACGCGCCGTGTGGGCTCTAGGCTCGCCGCCAGCTCCTTTTCCGCCTGCAGCTCCAGCTCCCGCTGCATCTGGGCATTCAGCTCCGCCTTTGCCTGCGCAAGGCCGACATATTCGCCTGTGGTAGGCGGCCGTCCTCTACCTCTCTTAGTTTTAGCCGCTGCCGGCGCCTTGTCCCCAGATGTTCGGGGACGGTCTTCTTCATCGTCGATCCGTCTCTTGCGACATGTCGACGATGACCTCGAATTATCTTCCATTAGGGAGCCGTCCGAGTCGACGGCACCCACTTCGAGCATCTGCTCCTCCTCTTCTTTTTTGTTTCTTCTGGTTGTTTTTGAGTTTTTCAAGTCCATACTTTAACCCACGAGTACCGGGTTCTTGAGCTGCACCGCCGCAGTGACCCGATTGCCACGGTGCCCCTGATACGCCTGGGGGGTCAGGAGGTGCCCCAGGGTTGGCCGCTAAAGACAGATCAACCCGCCTGCCACTCTCTCCGAGTGCCCCGACGCCGCGCGAGGCCCCCAAGGGGGCGCCCCAACGCCGGGAACTGGGGATTTTTTAAAGAGGTTCACTCCTCGCGGTCCGGGCGGTTAAGCCAAGACCCTCGTCCCCGCATGGAGCCGCTAGACATGACAACGACACTCCACGACGGGATTACGAGCCAGACGGTAATGATGCAGGTTCGCTGCACCACCTGCCCAGAAACAAGGTTTCCAGGCCCGCCCGAGTGTGCCGAAGCACACCTTCTGGGTTATTTTTTATAGAGGTTTTCTTCCTCGCAGTCCGAATGGCAAGCCACCCGAACCCTCGCTCCCACCAAGGACAAGTCCCCGGTAGGCCTACGAGCTGCTACCCCCTCCAAACCCCGTCTGACGAGCAGACGAAGCGGGAAGGGGCCCGCGAGGCAATTAGTTTCACGGCCGATCGCTCGGCCGCTACTCACAGGGTGGGCCACGAGAAGGCTTGCCCCATCCACCCCAACCTAACCTAACCTAACCTTTTTTTTTTTTTTTTTAACGTCAGGAAATCCCCACGGATACCCTTCCAGCCCTGGGGAGCCAGAGGGTTATGTCGGACTCGAACCGACTAAAACCTGACGGTGTCCACCGGGGCGCCTTACTCGGCGGGGTCGCGGGAACGCGTGAGCATAACATCACGCGACCCCACCGGCGCAGTCCGGCCGAAGCCAGACCCATCCCCGGCCAGGTGAAGGTCCCCCCACCCAGCCAACACCGAGGGGCGCGCGGGACACGCGCACACCACCTCTAGGCCGAACGCGAAGGAGCGGCAAGCCCCAGCTTACCACCCCACGGCCCTAGGTAGGGGAGAGAGGAGGTCACGACAGAAGGTTTCGTGACCCCCCCTCCCCACCACCCAGCCCATCTCCAGAGCCCAGTTTCCCAGGCTCAAGTAATTTTTTATAGAGGTTTTCTTCCTCGTGGTCCAAGGAGCAAGCCCCTTAGACCCTCGGCCCTGACCAGAGAAAAACTCCAGAACAGGGTTACGAGATTTGACGGTGGCAGCGCAGAAGCTGCCTGCCCAGCAATCGCGTCGATTGCCGGGCCCACCCCAAAGGCCAGGAACGCGCGCCACCCCAGGGAGTGGCGTCTCCCTGAGAACGACGCGGTCCCGGCACACACCACTCCTCCAGCCTCCGTCGTCGGACCCGACGGAGGCGGAGAGCAGCCCCGGGGCAATTGGTTTCACGGTCTTCCTCTTGACCGCTACTCACAGGGTGGGCCACGAGAAGGCTTGCCCCATCCACCCCAACCTAACCTAACCTAACCTAACCTAACCTAACCTAACCTAACCTAACCTAACCTAACCTAACCTAACCTAACCTAACCTTTTTTTTTTTTTTTTTTTTTTTTTAACGTCAGGAAATCCCCACGGATACCCTCCCGGCCCGGGGGAGCCAGAGGGTTATGTCGGACTCGAACCGACTAAAACCTGACGGTGTTCCTACTCGGCACCATGGTTGGCGGGGTCGCGGGAACGCGTGAGCATAACATCACGCGACCCCACCGGTGCTGCCCGGCACTTAAGCCGAGCCCTCCCGCTTGCGCAGGGAACGACTTCCCACGCCGAGGAATAGGGAGGTGCATGGGGAACACATGCACGCACCGTCCCGAGGCCCTTGATGGGACGACACCACCCCCGTGGTGCGCCCCGAGCCTCATGAGGGGGAGGCGCCGGACAAGGCACCTACGTGCCCATCGCCTCCGCCCCTCGCTCCTTCGCCGCTGCAGCCGCCCCGCTGGCCTCGGTGGTTGCGGCCCGTACATCAACCACTTTCTTCAGCCCGGGGCAGGCCCTTCCGCCAAGCCTGTGCGCCGCCGGCCGCCCTGCCGCCGCGCACAATAAACATCTGGGAGCCGCCTCACACTCTGCGACTCGGTGACCCTCCTGACCGCAGCGATAGCATTGGCCGCTGCGGTCCTGCTCTTCTCTACAGGTGATGGCCGCGTGCCCCACCTGAAGGCATCGGTAGCACCGCATCGGCCGCGGCTCCAGCAGGCGGACGCCCACCGAAACCCAGCCAACCAGCAATCTTCCCTTGGCCACCTTCTGGGCAGCCTTCACCGGACACTTGATCCAGGCGGTCCTCACTCCCGAGGGTAGGGCCCTGATGGGCCCAACCCGGACCGCCTCCACTGCGCAGTCTCCAGCGCCAGCGACCGCAGCCGCCACGTCCTCTTCTGTGGCCGTGTCATCTAGCCCAACGAGCCGCAACTCGGCACTCTTCGTCGGCCTTGTAACCTTCACCGACTCGCGGGCCAGCACCTGCCCGAGCCTGGCAGCCAACTCATCTGCCACTTTCTCTCCTGCTGCCGCTGGCAACTCCAATAGCCGGGCGCCCGTCCTCGTGACCCTCAGCCGAAGGCCACTAGTGCAGCCGAGATCCTCCAGCTTCACTCCTTCTCGTGCACTTTTGAGCATTGAGGCATACGTCATGCCCCCCTCAATGGCCTCCGGCGTCAGGGACAGCACTACTGCAGCCGTCTTAGGCGCCCGCAGCTTCGGCCGCTTTGACCGCACCTTCTTCTTTGCCTTTTTCTGCGGCTTCTCCGACGGAGCAGAGGCGGGAACCGCCACAGGTGCCCCCGCCCTTTTCTTCTTCTTCTTGGCAGCGACTGTGGCCCAGTCGCTGCCCGGCTTCTGAGGTGGGGCGTTACCCGCAACAGGCAACACCTCACCCCCCTCCTCATGTTGATCAGCTACCGTCGACGGCCCGGTGTCAACCGCCAACGGAGGCCGCAGCCTGGGCTTCGGAAGCAGCCGGTCCTGGAGCTCCGCTATTTTGGCGTCCATCATGACGCCCATCTTCTCAATCAGGTCCTCCAGCACCAGTGGAGGAGGCGAGGCCACAGTCCCGCCGCCCGTTGGGGCTTGAGGTGGCGACGCGGGAGCCGCCATCGACTCCCGCAGCGCATCCATCTCCGTCTTCAGGTTGGAAACGTCCTTCTTCAAGTTCTCCACCTGTTTTTGAAGACGTCTCTTCTCTTTTTGAAGGACCTGCACCTCTTGTGCCACCGTGTCATCCATGATATATTTCCTGGCATCGCTGAAGACCCCGGCGGCTTCCTTCAAGGCGCGCACGTACGTTCCTTTCAGGTTCTTTGACCTCGTAGCGATGAGAGTGATGTTCTTCACTGCAGCCTCCATCAATTCACACACGTCATCCACGCTCACTTCCACAACGGGCCGTGTGGGCTCTAGGCTCGCCGCCAGCTCTTTCTCCGCCTGCAGCTCCAGATCCCGCTGAATCTGGGCATTCAGCTCCGCCTTTGCCTGTGCTAGGCCGACATATTCGCCTGTGGTAGGCGGCCGTCCTCTTCCTCTCTTCGTTTTAGCCGCTGCCGGCGCCTTGTCCCCTGATGTTCGGGGACGGTCTTCTTCATCGTCGATCCGCCGCTTACGACATGTCGACGATGATCGGGAATTATCTCCCATGAGGGAGCCGTCCGAGTCGACGGCGCCCACCTCGAGCATCTGCTCCTCCTCTTCTTCTTCGTTCCTCCTTTTACTTGTTTTTGGTTTTGATTTGTTTAAGTCCATTCTTCAACCCACGAGTACCGGGTTCTTGAGCTGCACCGCCGCAGTGACCCGATTGCCACGGTGCCCCTGATACGCCTGGGGGGTCAGGAGGTACCCCAGGGTCGGCCGCTAAAGACAGATCAACCCGCCTGCCACTCTCTCCGAGTGCCCCGACGCCGCGCAAGGCCCCCAAGGGCGCCCCAACGCCGGGAACTGGGGATTTTTTAAAGAGGTTCTCTCCTCGCGGTCCGGGCGGTTAAGCCAAGACCCTCGTCCCCACATGGAGCCGCTAGACATGACAACGACACTCCACGACGGGATTACGAGCCAGACGGTAATGATGCAGGTTCGCTGCACCACCTGCCCAGAAACAAGGTTTCCAGGCCCGCCCGAGTGTGCCGAAGCACACCTTCTGGGTTATTTTTTATAGAGGTTTTCTTCCTCGCAGTCCGAATGGCAAGCCATCCGAACCCTCGCTCCCACCAAGGACAAGTCCCCGGTAGGCCTACGAGCTGCTACCCCCTCCAAACCCCGTCTGATGAGCAGACGAAGCGGACGAAGCGGAAGGGGCCCGCGAGGCAATTAGTTTCACGGCCGATCGCTCGGCCGCTACTCACAGGGTGGGCCACGAGAAGGCTTGCCTCATCCACCCCAACCTAACCTAACCTTTTTTTTTTTTTTTTTTTTTTAACGTCAGGAAATCCCCACGGATACCCGTCCGGCCCTGGGGAGCCAGAGGGTTATGTCGGACCCGAACCGACTAAAACCTGACGGTGTCCACCGGGGCGCCTTACTCGGCGGGGTCACGGGAACTGCGTGAGCATTACATCACGCGACCCCACCGGCGCTGTCCGGCCGAAGCCGAACCCACCTCGGCTGGGCGAAGGCGAACCCCCGCCCAGCAACACCGAGGGGCGCGCGGGACACGCGCGCACCACCTCTAGGCCGAACGCGAAGGAGCAGCAAGCCCCAGCTTACCACCCCACGGCCCTAGGTAGGGGAGAGAGGAGGTCACGTTACCATTTTCGTGACCCCCCCTCCCCACCACCCAGCCCATCTCCAGAGCCCAGTTTCCCGGGCTCAAGTAATTTTTTAGAGAGGTTTTCTTCCTCGTGGTCCAAGGAGCAAGCCCCTTGGACCCTCGGCCCTAACACCAGGGAAGAACTCCAGTGCAGGGTTACGAGATTTGACGGTGGCAGCGCTGACACTGCCTGCCCAGCAATCGCGTTGATTGCCGGGCCCGCCCTAAAGGCCAGGGACGCGCGCCGCCAGGGAGTGGCGGTTCCCTGAAACGACGCGGTCCCGGCACCCACCACTCCTCCAGCCTCCGTCGGAGCCATCGACGGAGGCGGAGAGCAGCCCCCGGGGCAATTGGTTTCACGGTCTACACCTCGACCGCTACTCACAGGGTGGGCCACGAGAAGGCTTGCCCCATCCACCCCAACCTAACCTAACCTTTTTTTTTTTTTTTTTTTTTTTTTTAACGTCAGGAAATCCCCACGGATACCCTCCCAGCCCGGGGGAGCCAGAGGGTTATGTCGGACTCGAACCGACTAAAACCTGACGGTGTTCCTACTAATCGCCATGGTTGGCGGGGTCGCGGGAACGCGTAAGCATAACATCACGCGACCCCACCGGCGCTGCCCGACACTTAAGCCGAGCCCGCTCGCTTGCGCAGGGAACGACTTCCCACGCCGAGGAATAGGGAGGTGCATGGGGAACACATGCACGCACCGTCCCGAGGCCCTTGATGGGACGACACCACCCCCGTGGTGCGCCCCAAGCCTCATGAGGGGGAGGCGCCGGACAAGGCACCTACGTGCCCATCGCCTCAACCCCTCGCTCCTTCGCCGCTGCAGCCGCCCCGCTGGCCTCGGTGGTCGCGGTCCGTACGTCGACCACTTTCTTCAGCCCGGGGCAGGCTTTTCCGCCCAGCCTGTGCGCCGCCGGCCTCCCTGCCGCCGCGCACAATGAGCACCTGGGAGCCGCCTCACATTCCGCGACTCGGTGACCTTCCTGACCGCAGCGATAGCATTGGCCGCTGCGGTCCTGCTCTTCTCTGCAGGTGATGGCCGCGTGCCCCACCTGAAGGCATCGGTAGCACCGCATCGGCCGCGGCTCCAGCAGGCGGACGCCCACTGAGACCCAGCCGACCAGCAACCTTCCCTTGGCCACCTTCTGGGCAGCCCTCACCGGACACTTGATCCAGGCGGTCCTCACTCCTGAGGGTAGGGCCCTGATGGGCCCAACCCGGACCGCCTCCACGGCGCAGTCTCCAGCGCCAGCGACCGCAGCCGCCACGTCCTCCTCCGTGGCCGTGTCGTCCAGCCCAACGAGCCGCAACTCGGCACACTTCGTCGGCCTCGTGACCTTCACCGACTCGCGGGCCAGCACCTGCCCGAGCCTGGCAGCCAGCTCATCAGCCTTCTCTTCACCTGCAGCCGCCGGCAGCTCCAATAGGCGGGCGCCCGTCCTCGTGACCCTCAGCCGAAGGCCACCAGTGCAGCCGAGATCCTCAAGCTGCACTCCGTCTCGGGCACTTTTCAGCATTGAGGCATACGTCATGCCCCCCTCAATGGCCTCCGGCGTCAGGGACAGCATCACTGCAGCCGTCTTAGGCGCCCGCAGCTTCGGCTGCTTTGACCGCACCTTCTTCTCTGCCTTCTTCTGCGGCTTCTTCGAGGGAGCAGAGGCAGGAACCGCCACAGGTGCCCTCGCCCTTCTCTTCCTCTTCTTGGCAGCAACTGTGGCCCAGTCGCTGCCCGGCGTCTTTGGTGGGGCACTACCCGCAGCAGGCAGCACCTCACCCTCCTCCTCGTGTGTTGGATCAGCTGCCGTCGGCGGCCCGGTGTCACTCGCCAGCGGAGGCCGCAGCCTGGGCTTCGGAAGCAGCCGGTCCTGGAGCTCCCTTATTTTGGCGTCCATCATGACGCCCATCTTCTCCGCTAACTTCTCCAACAGGTCCTCCGGCACCAGCGGAGGAGGCGAGGCCACAGTCTCGCCAGCCGTCGGGGCTTGAGGTGGTGACGCGGGGGCCGCCATCGACTCCCGCAGTGCACCTAGCTCCGTCCTCAGGTTTTGAACGTCTCTTTTCATGTTCTCCACCTCCTTCTGAAGATGCTTCTTCTCTTTTTTGAGGACCTTCACCTCTTGTGACACCGTGTCATCCATGATATATTTCCTCGCATCGCTGAAGACCGTGGCGGCCTCCTTCAAGGCGCGCACGTAGGTCCCCTTAAGGTTCTTCGACCTCGTGGCGATGAGAGTGATGTTCTTCACCGCGTCCTCCATCAATTCACACACGTCGTCCACGGTTATTTCCACAACGCGCCGTGTGGGCTGTAGGCTCGCCGCCAGCTCCTTTTCCGCCTGCAAACCTAACTACTAACCTAACTTCTAACCTAACCTAACCTTTTTTTTTTTTTTTTTTTTTTTTTTTTTTTTTAACGTCAGGAAATCCCCACGGATACCCTTCCGGCCCTGGGGAGCCAGAGGGTTATGTCGGACTCGAACCGACTAAAACCTGACGGTGTCCACCGGGGCGCCTTACTCGGCGGGGTCACGGGAACTGCGTTAGCATTACATCACGCGACCCCACCGGCGCTGTCCGGCCGAAGCCAGACCCACCTCAGCTGGGCGAAGGCGAACCCCCGCCCAGCAACACCGAGGGGCGCGCGGGACACGCGCGCACCACCTCTAGGCCGAACGCGAAGGAGTGGCAAGCCCCAGCTTACCACCCCACGGCCCTAGGTAGAGGACGGAGGAGGCCACGACAGGCGCTCAACTGTACACTAGTCGTGGCCCCCTCCGCCCACCACCCATTCCACCTCCAGGGTCCAGTCCCTAGCCTGGACCCAAGTAATTTTTTAGAGAGGTTTTCTTCCTCGCGGTCCCTGAGGCACCGCTCACAAAGCACCACAGGACCCTAAGCCCTGACCAGAGAAGAACTCCAGTGCAGGGTTACGAGATTTGACGGTGACAGCGCTGACACTGCCTGCCCAGCAATCGCGTTGATTGCCGGGCCCGCCCGAAGGCCAGGGACGCGCGCCACCCGGGAGTGGTGTCTCCCGGCAAAATGACGCGGTCCCGGCACCCACCACTCCTCCAGCACTCCGTCGGTATCCCTCGACGGAGGCGGAGAGCAGCCCCGGGGCAATTGGTTTCACGGTCTCCCCCGCGACCGCTACTCACAGGGTGGGCCACGAGAAGGCTTGCCCCATCCACCCCAACCTAACCTTTTTTTTTTTTTTTTTTTTTTTTACGTCAGGAAATCCCCACGGATACCCGTCCGGCCCTGGGGAGCCGGAGGGTTATGTCGGACTCGAACCGACTAAAACCTGACGGTGTCCACCGGGGCGCCTTACTCGGCGGGGTCGCGGGAACGCGTGAGCATAACATCACGCGACCCCACCGGCGCAGTCCGGCCGAAGCCAGACCCATCCCCGGCCAGGTGAAGGTCCCCCCACCCAGCCAACACCGAGGGGCGCGCGGGACACGCGCACACCACCTCTAGGCCGAACGCGAAGGAGCGGCAAGCCCCAGCTTACCACCCCACGGCCCTAGGTAGGGGAGAGAGGAGGTCACGTTACCATTTTCGTGACCCCCCCTCCCCACCACCCAGCCCATCTCCAGAGCCCAGTTTCCCGGGCTCAAGTAATTTTTTAGAGAGGTTTTCTTCCTCGTGGTCCAAGGAGCAAGCCCCTTGGACCCTCGGCCCTAACACCAGGGAAGAACTCCAGTGCAGGGTTACGAGATTTGACGGTAACAGCGCTGACACTGCCTGCCCAGCAATCGCGTTGATTGCCGGGCCCGCCCGAAGGCCAGGGACGCGCGCCACCCGGGAGTGGTGTCTCCCGGCAAAATGACGCGGTCCCGGCACCCACCACTCCTCCAGCCTCCGTCGGAGCCATCGACGGAGGCGGAGAGCAGCCCCGGGGCAATTGGTTTCACGGTCTACTCCTCGACCGCTACTCACAGGGTGGGCCACGAGAAGGCTTGCCCCATCCACCCCACCCCAACCTAACCTAACCTTTTTTTTTTTTTTTTTTTTTTTTTTTTTAACGTCAGGAAATCCCCACGGATACCCTCCCGGCCCGGGGGAGCCAGAGGGTTATGTCGGACTCGAACCGACTAAAACCTGACGGTGTTCCTACTAGTCACCATGGTTGGTGGGGCCGCGGGAACGCGTGAGCATAACATCACGCGACCCCACCGGTGCTGCCCGGCACTTAAGCCGAGCCCTCTCGCTTGCGCAGGGAATGGCTTCCCACGCCGCGAAATAGGGAGGTGCGCCTCCCTGCCGCCGCACACAGTGAGCATCTGGGAGACGCCTCACACTCCGCGATCCTGTGACCTTCTTGACCGCAGCGATAGCACTGGCCGCTGCGGTCCTGCTCCTCTTTGCAGGTGATGGCCGCGTGCCCCACCTGAAGGCACCGGTAACACCGCATTGGCCGCGGCTCCAGCAGGCGGACACCCACGGAGACCCAGCCAACTAGCAATCTCCCCTTGGCCACCTTCTGGGCAGCCCTCACCGGACACTTGATCCAGGCGGTCCTCACTCCTGAGGGTAGGGCTCTGATTGGCCCAACCCGGACCGCCTCCACGGCGCAGTCACCAGCGCCAGCGACCGCAGCCGCCACGTCCTCTTCTGTAGCCGTGTCGTCTAGCCCAACGAGCCGCAACTCGGCACACTTCGTTGGCCTCGTGACCTTCACCGACTCGCGGGCCAGCACCTGCCCGAGCCTGGCAGCCAGCTCATCGGCCTTTTCTTCACCTGCAGCCGCTGGTAACTCCAATAGCCGGGCGCCCGTCTTCGTGACCCTCAGCCGAAGGCCACCAGTGCAGCCGAGATCCTCAAGCTTCACTCCGTCTCGTGCACTTTTCAGCATTGAGGCATACGTCATGCCCCCCTCAATGGCCTCCGGCGTCAGGGACAGCATCACTGCAGCCGTCTTAGGCGCCCGCAGCTTCGGCTGCTTTGACCGCACCTTCTTCTTTGCCTTCTTCTGCGGCTTCTCCGACGGAGCAGAGGCAGGAACCGCCACAGGTGCCCCCGCTCTTTTCTTCTTCTTCTTGGCAGCGACTGTGGCCCAGTCGCTGCCCGGCTTCTTAGGTGGGGCGTTACCCGCAGTAGGCAACACCTCACCCCCCTCCTCATGTTGATCAGCTACCATCGACGGCCTGGTGTCAACCGCCAACGGAGGCCGCAGCCTGGGCTTCGGGAGCAGCCGGTCCTGGAGCTCCCTTATTTTCGCGTCCATCATGGCGCCCATCTTCTCCAGCAGGTCCACTGGCACCAGTAGAGGAGGCGAGGCCACAGTCCCTTGAGGTGGCGACGCGGGGGCCGCCATCGACTCTCGCAGCGCACCCAGCTCCGTCTTCAGGTTTGAGACGTCCTTCCTCAAGTTTTCTACCTCCTTCTGAAGCCGTCCTCTCTCCTTTTGAAGGACCTGCACCTCTTGTGCCACCGTGTCATCCATGATGTATCTCCTCACATCGCTGAAGACACCGGCGGCCTCCTTCAAGGCGCGCACGTACGTGCCCTTCAGGTTCTTCGACCTCGTGGCAATTAGAGTGATGTTCTTCACTGCGTCCTCTATCGATTCACACACGTCGTCCACGGTCACTTCCACCATAACGGGCCGTGTGGGCTGTAGGCTCGCCGCCAGCTCCTTCTCCGCCTGCAGCTCCAGTTCCCGCTGAATCTGGGCATTCAGCTCCGCCTTCACCTGTGCTAGGCCGACATATTCGCCTGTGGTAGGCGGCCGTCCTCTTCCTCTCTTCGTTTTCGCCGCTGCCGGCGCCTTGTCCCCAGATGTTCGGGGACGGTCTTCTTCATCGTCGATCCGCCTCTTACGGCATGTCGACGATGACCTTGAGTTATCATCCATGAGTGAGCCGTCCGAGTCGACGGCGCCCACCTCGAGCATCTGCTCCTCCTCTTCTTCTTCTTTCCTCCTTCTACTTGTTTTTGATTTTGATTTGTGTAAGTCCATTCTTCAACCCACGAGTACCGGTTTCTTGAGCTGCACCGCCGCAGTGACCCGATTGCCACGGTGCCCCTGATACGCCTGGGGGGTCAGGAGGTGCCCCAGGGTCGGCCGCTAAAGACAGATCAACCCGCCTGCCACTCTCTCCGAGTGCCCCGACGCCGCGCGAGGCCCCCAAGGGGGGCGCCCCAACGCCGGGAACTGGGGATTTTTTAAAGAGGTTATCTCCTCGCGGTCCGGGCGGTTAAGCCAAGACCCTCGTCCCCGCATGGAGCCGCTAGACATGACAACGACACTCCACGACGGGATTACGAGCCAGACGGTAATGATGCAGGTTCGCTGCACCACCTGCCCAGAAACAAGGTTTCCAGGCCCGCCCGAGTGTGCCGAAGCACACCTTCTGGGTTATTTTTTACAGAGGTTTTCTTCCTCGCAGTCCGAATGGCAAGCCACCCGAACCCTCGCTCCCACCAAGGACAAGTCCCCGGTAGGCCTACGAGCTGCTACCCCCTCCAAACCCCGTCTGACGAGCAGACGAAGCGGGAAGGGGCCCGCGAGGCAATTAGTTTCACGGCCAATCGCTCGGCCGCTACTCACAGGGTGGGCCACGAGAAGGCTTGCCTCATCCACCCCAACCTAACCTAACCTAACCTAACCTAACCTAACCTAACCTAACCTAACCTAACCTAACCTTTTTTTTTTTTAACGTCAGGAAATCCCCACGGATACCCTTCCGGCCCTGGGGAGCCAGAGGGTTATGTCGGACTCGAACCGACTAAAACCTGACGGTGTCCTCCGGGGCGCCTTACTCGGCGGGGTCGCGGGAACGCGTGAGCATAACATCACGCGACCCCACCGGCGCTGTCCGGCCGAAGCCAGACCCACCTCAGCCAGGCGGAGGCGAACCCCCACCCAGCAAACACCGAGAGGCACGCGGGACACGCGCGCACCACCTCTAGGCCGAACGCGAAGGAGCGGCAAGCCCCAGCTTACCACCCCACGGCCCTAGGTAGGGGAGAGAGGAGGTCACGCTCTAAACTTCGTGACCCCCCCTCCCCACCACCCAGCCTTTCTCTAGGGCCCAGTAGCCCGGTCTGGACCCAAGTAATTTTTTATAGAGGTTTTCTTCCTCGCGGTCCAAGAGGCATGCCCCGTAGACCCTCGGCCCCGACCAGAGCATAACTCCAGAACAGGGTTACGAGATTTAACGGTGGCAGCGCGGAAGCTGCCTGCCCAGCAATCGCGTCACTTGCCGAGCCCGCCATAAGGCCAGGGACGGACAACCCAGTGCGAACACCATTCACCAAGAAGCCGTCCCGGCACCCCCACTCCTCCAGCACTCCGTCGGCTCCATCGACGGAGGCGGAGAGCAGCCCCGGGGCAATTGGTTTCACGGTCGCTTCTCCTCGACCGCTACTCACAGGGTGGGCCACGAGAAGGCTTGCCCCATCCACCCCAACCTAACCTTTTTTTTTTTTTTTTTTTTTTTTTTTTTAACGTCAGGAAATCCCCACGGATACCCGTCCAGCCCGGGGGAGCCAGAGGGTTATGTCGGACTCGAACCGACTAAAACCTGACGGTGTTCCTACTAATCGCCATTGTTGGCGGGGTCGCGGGAACGCGTAAGCATAACATCACGCGACCCCACCGGCGCTGCCCGAAACTTAAGCCGAGCCCACTCGCTTGCGCAGGCAACGACTTCCCACGCCGAGGAATAGGGAGGTGCATTGGGAACACATGCACGCACCGTCCCGAGGCCCTTGATGGGACGACACCACCCCCGTGGTGCGCCCCAAGCCTCATGAGGGGGAGGCGCCGGACAAGGCACCTACGTGCCCATTGCCTCAACCCCTCGCTCCTTCGCCGCTGCAGCCGCCCCGCTGGCCTCAGTGGTTGCGGTCCGTACGTCAACCACTTTCTTCAGCCCGGGGCAGGCTTTTCCGCCCAGCCTGTGCGCCGTCGGCCTCCCTGCCGCCGCGCACAGTGAGCATCTGGGAGCCGCACCACACTCTGCGACTCGGTGACCCTCCTGACCGCAGCGATAGCATTGGCCGCTGCGGTCCTGATCCTCTTTGCAGGTGATGGCCGCGTGCCCCACCTGAAGGCAACGGTAACACCGCATTGGCCGCGGCTCCAGCAGGCGGACGCCCACGGAGACCCAGCCAACCAGCAATCTCCCCTTGGCCACCTTCTGGGCAGCCCTCACCGGACACTTGATCCAGGCGGTCCTCACTCCTGAGGGTAGGGCTCTGATTGGCCCAACCCGGACCGCCTCCACGGCGCAGTCTCCAGCGCCAGCGACCGCAGCCGCCACGTCCTCTTCCGTTGCCGTGTCGTCTAGCCCGACAAGCCGCAACTCGGCACATTTCGTTGGCCTCGTGACCTTCACCGACTCGCGGGCCAGCACCTGTCCGAGCCTGGCAGCCAGCTCATCAGCCTTTTCTTCTCCTGCTGCCGCCGGCAGCTCCAATAGGCGGGCGCCCGTCTTCGTGACCCTCAGCCGAAGGCCACCAGTGCAGCCGAGATCCTCCAGCTTCACTCCGTCTCGTGCACTTTTGAGCATAGAGGCATACGTCATGCCCCCCTCAATGGCCTCCGGCGTCAGGGACAGCATTACAGCCGCCGTCTTTGGCGCCCGCAGCTTCGGCTGCTTGGACCGTGACTTCTTCCTCTCTGCCTTCTTCTGCGGTTTCTTCGAGGGAGCAGAGGCAGGAACCGCCACAGGTGCCCTCGCCCTTCTCTTCCTCTTCTTGGCAGCAACTGTGGCCCAGTCGCTGCCCGGCGTCTTTGGTGGGGCACTACCCGCAGCAGGCAGCACCTCACCCTCCTCCTCGTGTGTTGGATCAGCTGCCGTCGGCGATCCGCCGTCACCCGCCAGCGGAGGCCACAGCCTGGGCTTCGGTAGCAGCCGGTCTTGGAGCTCCCTTATTTTGGCGTCCATTATGACGCCCATCTTCTGCGCTAACTTCTCCAACAGGTCCTCCGGCACCAGTGGAGGAGGCGAGGCCACAGTCCCACCGCCCGTTGGGGCCTGAGGTGGCGACGCGGGGGCCGCCATCGACTCCCGCAGTGCACCTAGCTCCGTCCTCAGGTTTTGAACGTCTCTTTTCGTGTTCTCCACCTCCTTCTGAAGGCGCTTCTTTTCCTTTTGGAGAACCTTCACCTCCTGTGTCACCGTGTCATCCATTATGTATTTGCGCACGTTACTGAAGACTTCGGCGGCATCCTTCAAGGCGCGCACATACGTCCCCTTCAAGTTCTTTGACCTCGTGGCGATGAGAGTGATGTTTTTCACTGAGGCCTCCATCATGTCACACACTTCTTCCACGCTCACTTCCACATAGCGCCGTGTGGGCTCTAGGCTCGCCGCTAGCTCCTTCTCTGCCTGCAGCTCCAGTTCCCGCTGAATCTGGGCATTCAGCTCCGCCTTCGCCTGTGCAAGGCCGACATATTCGCCTGTGGTAGGCGGCCGTCCTCTTCCTCTCTTGGAATGCGCCGTTGCCGGCGCCTTGTCCCCTGATGTTCGGGGACGGTCTTCTTCTTCATCGTCGATCCGTCTCTTGCGACATGTCGACGATGATCTCGAATTATCATCCATTAGGGAGCCGTCCGAGTCGACGGCGCCCACTGCGAGCATCTGCTCCTCCTCTTCATCTTTCCTCCTTCTTCTACTTGTTTTGGTTTTTGATTTGTTTAAGTCCATTCTTCAACCCACGAGTACCGGGTTCTTGAGCTGCACCGCCGCAGTGACCCGATTGCCACGGTGCCCCTGACACGCCTGGGGGGTCAGGAGGTGCCCCAGGGTCGGCCGCTAAAGACAGATCAACCCGCCTGCCACTCTCTCCGAGTGCCCCGACGCCGCGCGAGGCCCCCAAGGGGGCGCCCCAACGCCGGGAACTGGGGATTTTTAAAGAGGTTCACTCCTCGCGGTCCGGGCGGTTAAGCCAAGACCCTCGTCCCCGCATGGAGCCGCTAGACATGACAACGACACTCCACGACGGGATTACGAGCCAGACGGTAATGATGCAGGTTCGCTGCACCACCTGCCCAGAAACAAGGTTTCCAGGCCCGCCCGAGTGTGCCGAAGCACACCTTCTGGGTTATTTTTTATAGAGGTTTTCTTCCTCGCAGTCCGAATGGCAAGCCACCCGAACCCTCGCTCCCACCAAGGACAAGTCCCCGGTAGGCCTACGAGCTGCTACCCCCTCCAAACCCCGTCTGACGAGCAGACGAAGCGGGAAGGGGCCCGCGAGGCAATTAGTTTCACGGCCGATCGCTCGGCCGCTACTCACAGGGTGGGCCACGAGAAGGCTTGCCTCATCCACCCCAACCTAACCTAACCTTTTTTTTTTTTTTTTTTTTTAACGTCAGGAAATCCCCACGGATACCCCTCCGGCCCTGGGGAGCCAGAGGGTTATGTCGGACTCGAACCGACTAAAACCTGACGGTGTCCACCGGGGCGCCTTACTCGGCAGGGTCACGGGAACTGCGTGAGCATTACATCACGCGACCCCACCGGCGCTGTCC
The DNA here is from genome assembly GCA_030578115.1 of Leucoptera coffeella. NCBI lineage: Eukaryota > Metazoa > Arthropoda > Insecta > Lepidoptera > Lyonetiidae > Leucoptera > Leucoptera coffeella. Next base: position 139,163 of record JAMBLF010000962.1, on the reverse strand, counting down.
GGCCGAAGCCGAACCCACCTCAGCTGGGCGAAGGCGAACCCCGCCCAGCAACACCGAGGGGCGCGCGGGACACGCGCGCACCGCCTCTAGGCCGAACGCGAAGGAGCGGCAAGCCCCAGCTTACCACCCCACGGCCCTAGGTAGGGGACGGAGGAGGCCACGACAGGCAGTCAATTGTCGTAGCCCCCTCCGCCCACCACCCAGCCCACCTCCAGGGCCCAGTCCCTAGCCTGGACCCAAGTAATTTTTTAGAGAGGTTTTCTTCCTCGCGGTCCAAGGAGCAAGCCCCTTGGACCCTCGGCCCTAACACCAGGGAAGAACTCCAGTGCAGGGTTACGAGATTTGACGGTGGCAGCGCTAACACTGCCTGCCCAGCAATCGCGTTGATTGCCGGGCCCGCCCGAAGGCCAGGGACGCGCGCCACCCGGGAGTGGTGTCTCCCGGCAAATTGACGCGGTCCCGGCACCCACCACTCCTCCAGCCTCCGTCGGAGCCATCGACGGAGGCGGAGAGCAGCCCCGGGGGCAATTAGTTTCACGGTCATGGCTCAAGACCGCTACTCACAGGGTGGGCCACGAGAAGGCTTGCCCCATCCACCCCAACCTTTTTTTTTTTTTTTTTTACGTCAGGAAATCCCCACGGATACCCTTCCGGCCCGGGGGAGCCAGAGGGTTATGTCGGACTCGAACCGACTAAAACCTGACGGTGTTCCTACTAGTCGCCATGGTTGGCGGGGTCGCGGGAACGCGTTAGCATAACATCACGCGACCCCACCGGCGCTGCCCGGCACTTAAGCCGAGCCCGCTCGCTTGCGCAGGGAACGACTTCCCACGCCGAGGAATAGGGAGGTGCATGGGGAACACATGCACGCACCGTCCCGAGGCCCTTGAAGGGACGACACCACCCCCGTGGTGCGCCCCAAGCCTCATGAGGGGGAGGCGCCGGACAAGGCACCTACGTGCCCATCGCCTCCACCCCTCGCTCCTTCGCTGCTGCAGCCGCCCCGCTGGCCTCGGTGGTTGCGGTCCGTACATCAACCACTTTCTTCAGCCCGGGGCAGGCTTTCCCGCCAAGCCTGTGCGCCGCTGGCCTCCCTGCCGCCGCGCACAATGAACATCTAGGAGCCGCCTTACACTCTGCGACTCGGTGACCCTCCTGACCGCAGTGATAGCATTGGCCGCTGCGGTCCTCCTCTTCTTTACAGGTGATGGCCGCATGCCCCACCTGAAGGCACCGGTAGCACCGCATCGGCCGCGGCCCCAGCAGGCGGACGCCCACTGAGACCCAGCCAACCAGTAACCTCCCTTTGGCCACCTTCTGGGCAGCCCTCACTGGACACCTGATCCAGGCGGTCCTTACTCCCGAGGGTAAGGCTCTGATGGGCCCAACCCGTACCGCCTCCACGGCGCAGTCACCAGCGCCAGCGACCGCAGCCGCCACGTCCTCCTCCGTTGCCGCGTCGTCCAGCCCGACGAGCCGCAACTCGGCACACTTCGTTGGCCTAGTGACCTTCACCGACTCGCGGGCCAGCACCTGCCCGAGCCTGGCAGCCAGCTCATCTGCCTTCTCTTCACCTGCAGCCGCTGGTAACTCCAATAGCCGGGCGCCCGTCCTCGTGACCCTCAGCCGAAGGCCACCAGTGCAGCCGAGATCCTCCAGCTTCACTCCTTCTCGTGCACTTTTTAGCATTGAGGCATACGTCATGCCCCCCTCAATGGCCTCCGGCGTCAGGGACAGCATCACTGCCGCCGTCTTGGGCGCCCGCAGCCTCGGCTGCTTTGACCGCACCTTCTTCCCCGCCTTCTTCTGCGGCTTCTTCAAGGGAGCAGAGGCAGGAACCGCCACAGGTGCCCCCGCCCTTGTCTTCCTCTTCTTGGCAGCAACTGTTACCCAGTCGCTGCCCGGCGTCTTTGGTGGGGCACTACCCGCGGCAGGCAGCACCCCACCCTCCTCCTCGTGTGTTGGATCAGCTGCCGTCGGCGGCCCGGTATCACCCGCCAACGGAGGCCGCAGCCTGGGCTTCGGAAGCAGCCGGTCTTCGAGCTTCCTTATTTTCGCGTCCATCATGGCGCCCATCTTCTCCACCAGGTCACCCCAACCTAACCTAACCTAACCTTTTTTTTTTTTTTTTTTTTTAACGTCAGGAAATCCCCACGGATACCCTTCCGGCCCTGGGGAGCCAGAGGGTTATGTCGGACTCGAACCGACTAAAACCTGACGGTGTCCACCGGGGCGCCTTACTCGGCGGGGTCACGGGAACTGCGTGAGTATTACATCACGCGACCCCACCGGCGCTGTCCGGCCGAAGCCGAACCCACCTCGGCTGGGCGAAGGCGAACCCCCGCCCAGCAACACCGAGGGGCGCGCGGGACACGCGCGCACCACCTCTAGGCCGAACGCGAAGGAGCAGCAAGCCCCAGCTTGCCACCCCACGGCCCTAGATAGGGGAGAGAGGAGGTCACGCTATCATTTTCATGACCCCCCCTCCCCACCACCCAGCCCATCTCCAGAGCCCAGTTTCCCGGGCTCAAGTAATTTTTTAGAGAGGTTTTCTTCCTCGCGGTCCAAGGCGCAAGCCCCTTGGACCCTCGGCCCTAACACCAGGGAAGAACTCCAGTGCAGGGTTACGAGATTTGACGGTGGCAGCGCTGACACTGCCTGCCCAGCAATCGCGTTGATTGCCGGGCCCGCCCCCAAAGGCCAGGGACGCGCGCCGCCAGGGAGTGGCGGTTCCCTGAAAACGACGCGGTCCCGGCACCCACCACTCCTCCAGCCTCCGTCGGAGCCATCGACGGAGGCGGAGAGCAGCCCCCGGGGCAATTGGTTTCACGGTCTACTCCTCGACCGCTACTCACAGGGTGGGCCACGAGAAGGCTTGCCCCATCCACCCCAACCTAACCTTTTTTTTTTTTTTTTTTTTTTTTTTTTTTTTTTTTTTTTTTTTTTTTTTTTTTACGTCAGGAAATCCCCACGGATACCCGTCCGGCCCTGGGGAGCCAGAGGGTTATGTCGGACTCGAACCGACTAAAACCTGACGGTGTCCTCCGGGGCGCCTTACTCGGCGGGGTCGCGGGAACGCGTGAGCATAACATCACGCGACCCCACCGGCGCTGTCCGGCCGAAGCCAGACCCACCTCAGCCAGGCGGAGGCGAACCCCCACCCAGCAAACACCGAGAGGCACGCGGGACACGCGCGCACCACCTCTAGGCCGAACGCGAAGGAGCGGCAATCCCCAGCTTACCACCCCACGGCCCTAGGTAGGGGAGAGAGGAGGTCACGACCCTATCTTCGTGACCCCCCCTCCCCACCACCCAGCCCTTCTCCAGAGCCCAGTTTCCCGGGCTCAAGTAATTTTTTATAGAGGTTTTCTTCCTCGTGGTCCAAGGGGCAAGCCCCGTAGACCCTCGGCCCCGTTCAGAGCATAACTCCAGAACAGGGTTACGAGATTGAACGGTAGCAGCGCAGAAGCTGCCCGCCCAGCAATCGCGTCAATTGCCGGGCCCGCCCCCAAAGGCCAGGGACGCGCGCCACCCGGGAGTGGTGTCTCCCGGCAAAATGACGCGGTCCCGGCACCCACCACTCCTCCAGCACTCCGTCGGTATCCCTCGACGGAGGTGGAGCAGCCCCGGGGGCAATTGGTTTCACGGTCTCCTCCTCGACCGCTACTCACAGGGTGGGCCACGAGAAGGCTTGCCCCATCCACCCCACCCCAACCTAACCTAACCTAACCTAACCTAACCTAACCTAACCTAACCTAACCTAACCTAACCTTTTTTTTTTTTTTTTTTTTTTAACGTCAGGAAATCCCCACGGATACCCGCCGGCGCTAGGGAGCCGGAAGGTTATGTCGGACTCGAACCGACTAAAACCTGACGGTGTCCTTCGGGACGCCATAAGTGGCAGGGTCGCGGGAACTGCGCAAGCATTACATCGCGCGACCCCGCCGGCGTTGTCCGGTGTGGAGCCGGACCCGATCCCGAGCTAGGGCGGAGGAGAGATTCTCCGCCCGACTACATTGTGAGAGGCGCGCAGGACACGCGCACACCATCTCGAGGCCCTAAGTGACGGGACGGCGAAGCCCTAGCTTGCCGCCCCAAGGCCTCTAGGTGGGGGGGAGGAGGCCTCGATAGGCCGTCCTCCTGGCCCCAGCTCTCCGGCGGCGGATACGATGCGAAGAAGGGTCCATCTCCCGGTCCCTCTCCGCCGCCTCCTTCTGCGACATCACCAGTTCGCAGAAGGTTAGAGCTGCCTGCCATGCCTCATCGTCACCGACAATAGACTCTGCTAATGCCGGCAAGGAGAGGGCACTCCCCACCGCTGCGACGAGGTCGCGGCGCTCCTCAGCCCAGGCTGGGCACTCCTCTAGTGTGTGTTGCGCCGTGTCGTCGTCGCAGCCGCAATGATGGCACTCGGTCGTTGGCTCTCGTCCGGCGATCCGGTGCAGGTAGTGGCCGAAGCAGCCATGCCCCGTCAGAACCTGCACCATGCGGTAGCTCAACGACCCCGATCTTCTCTCCGCCCACTGTTCTAGGTGTGGGCGGAACGCCCCGACAGTCCAGCGGCCGGCACTTGGTTCCGCCAGCCGCTCCCGCCATTTGTCCAGCATAGACTGCCGGGCTCGGAGTTTCCACGCCTCTACCTCCCTGGGAGCAGGATCTTGTTGCTGTTGACGGAGGGCCGAGCGCCACTCGTACGTGGACGCATGCACCTCCGCCTCTAGGTCCCAGGGAGGACTTCCTGCTAGGACGCAGGCCGCCTCAAACGATACCATGCGGTATCCGCGTATCACCCCAACGGCCATCACCCGCTGCGATCGTCGCAGGGGTGCGAAAGTTGTGGCCGTCAGGGCTTCCGCCCACACGGGTGCTCCATATAGCGCCATGGAGCGCACTACACCAAGGTAGAGGCGGCGACGTCCTCCGCCAGGCCCCCCGACGTTCAGCAATAATCTTCTCAAATTGATTGACGTTTTTATTAGTCGGGGGGCGAGCAGCTTGAAGTGCTCGCGGAAACTCCATCGGCCATCAAGGACGAGCCCAAGGTACTTCATATGGGACTCGACCCCGATGCGAGTGCCACCAATCACGATGTGGGACCCCACCGGTGGCGCCTGCCGAGGTCTGTGAAAACAGACCGCCTCGGACTTACTCAGCGCCACCTGGAGCCCCAGCTGTTGAATCCGCCTCACCACCTGCCATACCGACATCGTGGCGAGGCGGGAAGCCTCCCTGTAAGAACTCCCCCGAGCCGTGACAAGAGTGTCGTCTGCGTAGCAAGTCACGTTGGCTCCTCGAGGGAGTCTTACCCTCAGCACCCAGTCGTAGCCGATGTTCCACAGCAAGGGACCCAACACGGATCCCTGCGGGACACCGCACGACATCTCCCACAGGTGCTGTCGGCCGTCCCGTCCAGGATAGACGACAAACCTCTCGCGCAAGTAGTCACCGACCAGCCGGCGCAGATACAGAGGCACCCCATGGTATCGGAGTGCCTCCCCGATGCAGGGCCAGGGCAGAGTGTTGAACGCGTTGGATATGTCCAAGCTGACTGCCAACAACACCCCACCACTGGCCAGCGCCGCATCCGAGAGGGCCTTGAGATTGAGATGCACACGGCGATGAATGCCTTTAACCCCAAGAGAGCCCCGGGATCGGACGGCTTTACGGCCGACATCTGCTCCAAGGCAATGGAGTGTGATCCTGGCCTTTTTCTGGGAGTTTTTAACAAATGTTTGGCTTGCCACTATTTCCCCAAGATGTGGAAGGAAGCAACGGTCATCATGCTCCGAAAACCAGGTAAAGATTCATATACGAGCCCAAAGTCTTATAGGCCAATAGGACTTTTGGCAGTATTGGGCAAAATATATGAAAAAATGCTCATAACTCGACTCAAACATCATCTACTGCCAAGAATAAGCGATCGACAATATGGTTTCATGCCGCAAAGAGGCACAGAGAGTGCCTTGTGTGCCCTTATGCAACACATACGGCAAAAAGTATTAGAAAAGAAAATAATCACACTGGTGTCGCTTGACATTGAAGGAGCATTCGATAATGCATGGTGGCCGGCAATACGAGTAAGGTTGGTAGAGGAGGAATGTCCACTGAACCTCAGGAGGGTCATGGACAGTTACCTTGGGGAAAGAGTGGTAAGGGTGAGGTATGCAGGGGTCGAACACACGAGGGCAACTGGCAAGGGCTGTATACAGGGGTCCATTGGGGGGCCACTGTTATGGAACGTCCTGTTGGATCCGCTTCTGAGGTTACTGGCTGGTATGGGGTACTACGTGCAGGCATTTGCTGACGACGTGGTCCTAGTATTTGATGGCACGTCAGCCGCAAGAATAGAACAACTAGCGGATGATGCTCTCGCGCATATTCAGGAGTGGGGTGTCAGAAATAAGTTGAAATTCGCTCCACATAAAACTAAAGCGATGACGATTACCAACAAACTTAAGTATGACATGCCTCGCCTGAGCATGGGCGGGATCAGTATTAACATGGCAGCATTAAAATATTAGGATTAACCATTGATTGGAAACTTACTTTCAATGAACATATTGCAGATGTATCCGAAAGGCCGCAGGAATCTACAAACAGCTCGCCAGGGCAGCGAGAGTCAGTTGGGGACTGAACCCTGAAGTAGTGCGGACGATCTATGTCGCGGTTGTGGAGCCGATTATCCTGTATGCAGCAGGCGCTTGGGCGCCTGCGGCCGCCAAGCTGGGAGTCAGGAAGCAGCTGGACGCCCTACAACGGAGGTTCGCCCAGAAGATGTGTAGAGCCTATCGGACGGTGTCACTGCACTCCGCCCTGGTCTTGGCGGGGCTAGTCCCTTTGGATCTTCGTATCCAGGAGGCCGCTTTGTTATGCGCCGCCAGGGATGGGCTTCCGGTTCCAGGATTAGGGGACAGGGAGGTGGAGCGAATGGCACCCGCGGTCGGGGCTCCACATCCAGCTCTCAGTGTGGAATTAAGTTTCCGATGCCTGACGAGCCAGGAGCAGGTGGACGAGGTCAGTGGTTCCGACGTGCAGATCTATACCGACGGCAGCAAGATTGAAGGCAGAGTGGGTGCTGCGCTCTCCATCTGGAGTGGCGGAGTTGAGACCGGAGCTGTGAAACTTGGTCTGGCGTCATTCTGTACCGTTTACCAGGCGGAACTACTGGCAATTTGCAGGGCAACGGAAGAGGTCATGCGGCACAAGGATAGGTCCTTTGGTATCTTCAGCGACTCCATGTCTGCTCTTCAAACAGTCTCAAGGGCTGATGCCCTCCATCCCTTGGCCGTAGAAGCGAGGGCAAATTTGAGAACGGTTTCTCTCCAGGGCAAAACTGTGTTTTGGTGCTGGATAAAGGCTCACGCGGGGTTGGAGGGCAACGAGAGGGCGGACCACTTGGCGAAGGAGGCTGCGCTGAAGTACAAAGGCCGTCCCCACTATGATCGTTGTCCGGTCTCATTCGTCAAGAGAATCATTCGTCTTGGTTCACTCGGCGAGTGGGACCGGAGGTACGACGGTGGGGACACTGCTGCAGTGACCAAGCTGTTTTTCCCTCGGGCGTCGGCTGCATACAGCGTGGTGAGAAGGGGGCTCGGGCCTGTCGCCGAAGTTACGCAACTGATGACGGGACACGGTGGCTTTTTGGAATATCTTCACCGTTTTCGGCGCAGGGACAGCCCATCGTGCGTTTGTGACCCCGAGGTGTCGGAGACGGTCCCCCATCTGATTCTGGACTGTCCAGTGTTCTCCCTAGAACGATTGGAAATTGAAAATTATTTAGATTGTAAGCTAGAGATAAATACAATTAGGAATATAGTGAAATGTAAAAATAAAGATAAGATAATAGATATATGTTTAAAAATAGTAAATAGGATAAAATGTAAAAATAAAGACTGAATAATAAGAATGATATCATGATATAGTGATGATATCAATGAATATCATTCAACAACAACTGATATTAATATAGAAATACCTAGAAATATTTAGACATTAAGAAATAATGTAAAATATTAGAATAGCTGGAAATAAATTAAGAAATAAAAGGGAGAAAAAAACAAAAGAGCATAGAATAGGATCCCTAGACACTAGGAATGACAGGTTGAATGATAGAAAGATACAGTATGAGGCATGTTAGAGCCATCCGAGTGAAAGCGTGCATAGTATGAATAACAAGAACAAGACGTACATGGGCTCCGACTATGTTGGAGGGAGAAGGAGAAAAAAAACCTAACCTAACCTAACCTAACCGTCGTCAGCATCGACGTCTGCAACTGTAACAAAAGAGAAAAATCAGTCTGGAACACGGCTTGCGCGTCTTGACAGGGTGGTTGAGGCCAGAGCCTGCCTAAACAAGGCTAAGATGCACCTGAACGGTTCTCGCAATCTGCGTTCTGACATCAAGAGTGGAGTGCTGGAAGCTGTTGATCGGCTATACCAGTTGGTGAAAGAGGCAGAGAGTGGAGTCAAGGGAGTAAAAAGTGGAGCTGTGGATACTGAACCCGGCCTGCCTGCGTTGGGGGCGGTGAGTGTCCCTGAGTGCACCGAGATCATTGTTAGACTCGAGGAGCACACAAGACTGCTGATGGAAAACAGCAAAAAGATGGAAGAGCTCAAGGAGGCTCTTGAAGGACGAACCCAAGGCACAGGTCAGACCTATGCTGGCATTGTGGCTGGAGAAAGGGTGGAATTAGGTCCTGGAAGAGGAACACTTCACTCAATAGCGATCACGTCGCAGGACGAGAAAGAGACGGGTGAAGAGATACTGGACAAAATACGAAAAGTGGTGGATGCAAAACAGGGTTGGGTCAAAGTCGATAAGATACGCAAAGCCAAAGACAGGAAAATTATTGTAGGGTGCAAGGATAAAGTAGATAGAGATAAGATCAAAGAGAGATTAGAAAAGGCAGGTAAAGAATTCAAAATAGAAGAAATAAAAAATCGTAATCCACTTCTGTGTTTGAGAAATGTGCTTTCGGTCCATAGTGACGATGACTTGAAAAAAGCCCTAAAAAATCAGAACAGGGAATTGTTCCACGGTTTGCCAGAAGAGGACTGCGTGATAAATTCCAAATATCGGAGGAAGGCTCGCAACCCACTTGTGACACATGTGGTTGTGGAAGTGACACCAGTTGTCTGGAAGAGAGCCATATCTCTGGGAAGAGTGCGCATCGACCTCCAAAATGTGAGCGTGTTCGACCAGTCCCCGTTGGTGCAATGTGTGCGATGTTTGGGTTACGGTCACAGTAGGAGGTTCTGCAAAGAAAAAGAGGATGTGTGCAGCCACTGCGGGGAAGGCCACTTAAAGGCTGACTGCCCAGGTTATCCAGCTGGAACCCAGGCTTGTTGCAAGAACTGTTTTAAAGCCGTCTGATCGATACTGGACATAACGCATTTGACGATGGATGCCCAATTAGGAAGCGGTGCGATGCGCTGGCTCGGATGTCTGTAGCATATTGCTAAGGGCGCCACGGTGGTTGGAGGTGCATGCCTCACTTATAGGGTGTTCCAAGCCAATTTACAAAGGAAGAAGCTGGCAACTGAGGAGCTTCTGATAGAAGCGTCGAAGCAGAGAGCAGCAGTCGCGCTCCTGCAGGAACCGTACGTGGGCGGGGTTGGTAGGTTGAGGAACTACTGACTAAAGACTGGGTACTTCTAGATTGATGATGGGAGGAGACAGTAACCCCAAAAGTATGTGGTGGGGAAGTACACAAACAGACAGTAGAGGAGAAGACATGTTAGGAGTGTTGAACGACATGGGTCTCAACATTTTAAATAGAGGAGCCGTGCCCACCTTCGACACGGTTAGAGGAGGGAAACGCTACTGCAGTTTCGTGGACATCACTGTCTGCTCGGACGATCTGCTGGCCCTGGTGGAGGACTGGACTGTGGATCAGTGCCTCACGGGTTCTGACCACAACGCCATAACATTCAGCATGAAACTTCAAAGGTCTCGCGGCTTCAGCGTGGTCCGCACCACCAGAGTGTTTAACACGAAAAATGCAAATTGGTTGGCATTTCATGAGAAATTCCATCAATTTAAGATAGAGAGTGGCTTAGATGACCACGTGATCGCCGAAATTAAAACAAAAGTAGAGATTGACACTACAGTACAAAAACTCCATTGAGTAATAAACAATACATGTCAAGAAACTATACCTAAAAAGAAAAATAAAAGTTTACTTACCTTCACTTGGTGGAACGAAGAGCTTGCTGACCTGAAGAGAAGTGTCGCCACCAGGAGACTCCCTAGAGAGACTAGAAATAGAAAGTTATCTAGAATGTAAGTTAGAGTTAGGAACAATTAAAAATATTGTATACAGTAAGAATAAAAATAGAATTATAGATATATGTTTAAGGATTATAAATAAGGTTAAATTAAGAAACAAGGATTAAGAGAAGGAATGATATCATGATATAATTATGATATCATTGAATATCATTCAATCAGAATTAATGTATGTAAATATATATCAGATAGATCAGTAAGAAAATAATAGAAATTGTAAAAACATAAAAGGATGTGAGAATAAACAAAGTAATATAAAATTAAATAAAAAAGAGCTTAGGATAGGACCCCTAGCACACTGAGAATGACTGGTTGAATGAAAGAAAGATATGGGCTCCGACTATGTTGGAGGGAGAAGGAGAAAATTTTTTTACGTTAGGAAATCCCCACGGATACCCGCCGGCTCTGGGGTGCCGGAGGGTTATGTCGGACTCGAACCGACTAAAACCTGACGGTGACCTTCGGGTGCCTCATTGGCTAGGGCCGCGGGAACGCGTGAGCATAACATCACGCGACCCCGACCGAGGCGGCGTCCGAGCGTCCCGAGCTAACGCTTAGGGCGGAAGGGGAGATTCTCCCGCCCGAACCCTAATGGGAGGCGCGCAGGTCACGCGCACACCATCCCGAGGCCGTAACTAGCGGGGGCACACATACCCCAGTATGGTGCCCCGCCGGCCTCAAGTGGGGGGGAGGAGGCCGTGGAAAGCCCTCCTCCTGGCCCCGGCTCTCCGGCGGCGGATCCGGTGAGAGGAAGGGTCCAACTCCCGCTCCCTCTCCGCCGCCTCCTTCTGCGAAATCACCACTTCGCAGAAGTCCAGAACCGCTTGCCAAGCCCCTTCGTCACCGACCATGGAACTGACCAAGGCCGGCAAGGACAGGGCACACCCCACCGCTGCGACGAGACAACGGCGCCCTTCAGCCCAGGCTGGGCACTCCACTAGGGTATGCTGCGCCGTGTCGTCGTCACAGCCGCAATGATGGCACTCGGTTGTTGGCTCCCTACCGGCGATCCGGTGCAGGTAATGGCCGAAACACCCATGGCCTGTTAGCACCTGCACCATGCGGTAGGTCAACGACGCCGATCTGTCCGGCCACTCCCGTAGGACCGGACGGACCGCCTCGACAGTCCAGCGGCCGGCACTTGGTTCCGCCAGCCGCTCTCGCCACTTGTCCAGTACGGACTGCCAGGCTTGGAGTTTCCGCACTCTCACCTCCCTGGGAGGAGGGTCTTCGTTCCTTTGGCGGAGGGCCGCGCGCCAGCGGTATATGGACGCTTGCGCCTCCGCCTCAAGATCCCAGGGGGGACTTTCTGCTAGGACGCAGGCCGCCTCGTACGATACCGTGCGGTATCCGCGTATAACCCCGACGGCCATTGCCCTCTGAGCTCTTCTCAGAGGGGTGAAGATTCGGGCCGTCAGGGCTCCCGCCCACACGGGTGCTCCATACAGCGCTATGGAGCGCACTACACCAAGGTAGAGGCGACGGCGTCCTTCCAACGGCCCCCCGACGTTCGGCATTACTCGCCGCAGCGCATTCGCCGTTCTTACGAGTCGGGGGGCGAGCAGCTTGAAGTGCTCGCGGAAACTCCATCGGCTATCGAGGGTGAGCCCAAGGTACTTGATATGGGACTCCACCCCGATACGAGTGCCACCAATCACGATATGGGACCCGGCTGGTGGCGCGCGCCGAGGGCCATGAAAGCCGACCGCCTCGAGTCCCAGTTGCCTTATCCGTCTCACCACCTGCCACACCGAAATGGTGGCGAGACGGGATGCCTCCCTGAATGAGCTCCCTCGGGCGGTGACCAGCGTGTCATCAGCGTAACATGTTACGCCCGCGCCCGCCAGGAGCCTCACTCTCAGCACCCAGTCGTAGCCAACGTTCCAAAGCAAGGGGCCCAGAACTGACCCCTGAGGAACGCCGCACGACATCTCCCACAGGTGCTGTCGGCCATCACGCCCAGCACACGTGATAGTCCTCTCGCTAAGGTAATTCCCGATCAGCCTGCTCAGGTATTGAGGCACTCCGTGGTATCGGAGCGCCTCCCTGATGCAGGCCCAGGGCAAGGTGTTAAACGCGTTGGCTATGTCCAACGACACTGCTAGCAACACCTCACCCCGTGCCACCGCTTCCTCCGAGAGGGCCCTGACGCGAAGGACGGCGTCCACGGTCGATCGGCCCCCCCGGAACCCGTACTGCAAGGGTGACAGATCGGGCCCGACACGCGAGAGGTGCCCGACGAGGCGACCCGCTAGTACACGCTCAAAGAGCTTTCCCGCCTCGTCGAGCAACACTATTGGGCGATACGCCGAGGGAGACTCTGCTGGCCGCCCGTCCTTCTTCAGGAGGACAAGTCTTCCCACTTTCCACGCTTTGGGGAACCGACTTGCCTCCAGACAGGCGTCCAGCAGCTTTCTGTAATCCTCCCCGAGGACCTCAAGAGACAAGGCCAGAGCTCGGCCCGGAACGCCATCCGGGCCCGGAGCCTTATTCAGCCGGAGCTTGAGAGCAGCCGCACGCAACTCGGCCACCGTCACCGCCGGCGGAGGACAATCAGGACCCGCTCCTCGCGAGCGGGAAACCATTGCCGGCGGCTGCTGCTCGGCCCTGCGAGGAAACAGGGCCGACACGACACTCTCAAGCAACCGAGGCTCGAGACTCTCCGTGAGAGGGGGCGCCCATGGGCGGAGTTTGCCCATCACCATTTTGTAAGGGCGCCCCCACGGGTCTGCGTTCAGAGTCTCGAGCAACTCCGCTCTGGCTCTGGCCTTGGCATCGCTGATGGACAGCTGCAGCCTCTTCTTACACGCTCTATACGCAGCGTACAGCTGTGCCTCCACGTAGGCGTCGCGGTTCCGCCTTCTTCGGAACCTGGTGTACCGGCGCCTCGCTGCTACGCAGCCCCTTCGCTGCTCGGCGATCTCTACGGACCACCAGTACACCTGACGCCTAGGAGATTTTGGCTGGGCCCGAGGCATTGCGGAATCGCAAACTGCCGTCATTGCGCCCCGGAACCACTCGGCCACTTGATCAATCTCCACAGGTCCGGCAGGAAGGTTAGGCCGGACCTGGACGATGGAGGCTTCCATCAGCAACTCCTTGTCTAACCTCTTGAGGCACCACCTCGGGGAGGACCCATTGTTGTGTCCTCTGGGACGGACTCCAGTATCATCAGGAGCGGTGGAGAGATCGAATCGGATATACCGGTGATCCGACAGTGTCTCCACCGACTCCAAGACAGTCCAGTCGCGGACAGTGCGCGCGAGGCAGGGGGTCCCAAACGTCAAGTCTACGATGGACCCCCCCTGTTGGCGCACGCAGGTATGGGCCGACCCCCTGTTCAGCAGAACTAGGCCGGCCGACGCTGCCCACGACTCCAAAATCTCGCCACGACGATTAGTTGCGGGGGAGCCCCACAGTTGGGACTTCGCGTTAAAATCCCCCGCAACCAACACTTCTCTGGGTCGGGCACGAGATGTTAGTATGTGCCCGACCCCGTCGACAAATTGTTCAAACTCGGCGAGACTTCGGTTTGGGGAGAAATACACGGCGACCAATAAGATCTCCCCCCAAAGGACTGCCACGTACCCCGGGCCCCTCCCGATGAATGAAGGGGGCGGTACGTTCATCCCAGAGGACACAACGGCGACCAAGCCATCAGAGGCCCCGAACCAGCTGTCCGGGACGAAATAGGGCTCGGCCACCACGGCGACATCGATCATCCACTGCGCGACCGACTGAAGAAGGAGATCTTGAGCGGCGGCGCAGTGGTTGATGTTCGCCTGTAGGAGGCGGAATCGAGGCATTTAAGCCTCCATCGCCTCCTCTTCCCTGCGTGTGGCTGCAGGGGGTGCCGGAGCTGAAGCCGCGGGTTGCACCCCGGTCCCTGAGGCGCCGACTCGTTTTTTGCCCTTCGAGGGGCGGGACCCGGTGAACCTAACCTTTTTTTTTTTTTTTTTTTTTTACGTCAGGAAATCCCCACGGATACCCGCCGGCTCTGGGGTGCCGGAGGGTTATGTCGGACTCGAACCGACTAAAACCTGACGGTGACCTTCGGGTGCCTCATTGGCTAGGGCCGCGGGAACGCGTGAGCATAACATCACGCGACCCCGACCGAGGCGGCGTCCGGCAATGGGCACCGGACCCTGTCCCGAGCTAACGCTTAGGGCGGAAGGGGAGATTCTCCCGCCCGAACCCTAATGGGAGGCGCGCAGGTCACGCGCACACCATCCCGAGGCCGTAACTAGCGGGGGCACACATACCCCAGTATGGTGCCCCACCGGCCTCAAGTGGGGGGGAGGAGGCCGTGGAAAACCCTCCTCCTGGCCCCGGCTCTCCGGCGGCGGATCCGGTGAGAGGAAGGGTCCAACTCCCGCTCCCTCTCCGCCGCCTCCTTCTGCGAAATCACCACTTCGCAGAAGTCCAGAACCGCTTGCCAAGCCCCTTCGTCACCGACCATGGAACTGACCAAGGCCGGCAAGGACAGGGCACACCCCACCGCTGCGACGAGACAACGGCGCTCTTCAGCCCAGGCTGGGCACTCCACTAGGGTATGCTGCGCCGTGTCGTCGTCACAGCCGCAATGATGGCACTCGGTCGTCGGCTCCCTACCGGCGATCCGGTGCAGGTAATGGCCGAAACACCCATGGCCTGTTAGCACCTGCACCATGCGGTAGGTCAACGACGCCGATCTGTCCGTCCACTCCCGTAGGACCGGACGGACCGCCTCGACAGTCCAGCGGCCGGCACTTGGTTCCGCCAGCCGCTCTCGCCACTTGTCCAGTACGGACTGCCAGGCTTGGAGTTTCCGCAGTCTCACCTCCCTGGGAGGAGGGTCTTCGTTCCTTTGGCGGAGGGCCGCGCGCCAGCGGTATATGGACGCTTGCGCCTCCGCCTCAAGATCCCAGGGGGGACTTCCTGCTAGGACGCAGGCCGCCTCGTACGATACCGTGCGGTATCCGCGTAT
The DNA here is from genome assembly GCA_030578115.1 of Leucoptera coffeella. Lineage (NCBI taxonomy): Eukaryota > Metazoa > Arthropoda > Insecta > Lepidoptera > Lyonetiidae > Leucoptera > Leucoptera coffeella. Next base: position 123,909 of record JAMBLF010000962.1, on the reverse strand, counting down.
AACCCCGACGGCCATTGCCCTCTGAGCTCTTCTCAGAGGGGTGAAGATTCGGGCCGTCAGGGCTCCCGCCCACACGGGTGCTCCATACAGCGCTATGGAGCGCACTACACCAAGGTAGAGGCGACGGCGTCCTTCCAACGGCCCCCCGACGTTTGGCATTACTCGCCGCAGCGCATTCGCCGTTCTTACGAGTCGGGGGGCGAGCAGCTTGAAGTGCTCGCGGAAACTCCATCGGCTATCGAGGGTGAGCCCAAGGTACTTGATATGGGACTCCACCCCGATACGAGTGCCACCAATCACGATATGGGACCCGGCTGGTGGCGCGCGCCTAGGGCCATGAAAGCAGACCGCCTCGGACTTATGCAGCGCCACCTCGAGTCCCAGTTGCCTTATCCGTCTCACCACCTGCCACACCGAAATGGTGGCGAGACGGGATGCCTCCCTGAATGAGCTCCCTCGGGCGGTGACCAGCGTGTCATCAGCGTAACATGTTACGCCCGCGCCCGCCAGGAGCCTCACTCTCAGCACCCAGTCGTAGCCAACGTTCCAAAGCAAGGGGCCCAGAACTGACCCCTGAGGAACGCCGCACGACATCTCCCACAGGTGCTGTCGGCCATCACGCCCAACACACGTGATAGTCCTCTCACTAAGGTAATTCCCGATCAGCCTGCTCAGGTATTGAGGCACTCCGTGGTATCGGAGCGCCTCCCTGATGCAGGCCCAGGGCAAGGTGTTAAACGCGTTGGCTATGTCCAACGACACTGCTAGCAACACCTCACCCCGTGCCACCGCTTCCTCCGAGAGGGCCCTGACGCGAAGGACGGCGTCCACGGTCGATCGGCCCCCCCGGAACCCGTACTGCAAGGGTGACAGATCGGGCCCGACACGCGAGAGGTGCCCGACGAGGCGACCCGCTAGTACACGCTCAAAGAGCTTTCCCGCCTCGTCAAGCAACACTATTGGGCGATACGCCGAGGGAGACTCTGCTGGCCGCCCGTCCTTCTTCAGGAGGACAAGTCTTCCCACTTTCCACGCTTTGGGGAACCGACTTGCCTCCAGACAGGCGTCCAGCAGCTTTCTGTAATCCTCCCCAAGGACCTCAAGAGACAAGGCCAGAGCTCGGCCCGGAACGCCATCCGGGCCCGGAGCCTTATTCAGCCGGAGCTTGAGAGCAGCCGCACGCAACTCGGCCTCCGTCACCGCCGGCGGAGGACAATCAGGACCCGCTCCTCGCGAGCGGGAAACCATTGCCGGCGGCTGCTGCTCGGCCCTGCGAGGAAACAGGGCCGACACGACACTCTCAAGCAACCGAGGCTCGAGACTCTCCGTGAGAGGGGGCGCCCATGGGCGGAGTTTGCCCATCACCATTTTGTAAGGGCGCCCCCACGGGTCTGCGTTCAGAGTCTCGAGCAACTCCGCTCTGGCTCTGGCCTTGGCATCGCTGATGGACAGCTGCAGCCTCTTCTTACACGCTCTATACGCAGCGTACAGCTGTGCCTCCACGTAGGCGTCGCGGTTCCGCCTTCTTCGGAACCTGGTGTACCGGCGCCTCGCTGCTACGCAGCCCCTTCGCTGCTCGGCGATCTCTACGGACCACCAGTACACCTGACGCCTAGGAGATTTTGGCTGGGCCCGAGGCATTGCGGAATCGCAAACTGCCGTCATTGCGCCCCGGAACCACTCGGCCACTTGATCAATCTCCACAGGTCCGGCAGGAAGGTTAGGCCGGACCTGGACGATGGAGGCTTCCATCAGCAACTCCTTGTCTAACCTCTTGAGGCACCACCTCGGGGAGGACCCATTGTTGTGTCCTCTGGGACGGACTCCAGTAACATCAGGAGCGGTGGAGAGACCGAATCGGATATACCGGTGATCCGACAGTGTCTCCACCGACTCCAAGACAGTCCAGTCGCGGACAGTGCGCGCGAGGCAGGGGGTCGCAAACGTCAAGTCTACGATGGACCCCCCCTGTTGGCGCACGCAGGTATGGGCCGACCCCCTGTTCAGCAGAACTAGGCCGGCCGACGCTGCCCACGACTCCAAAATCTCGCCACGACGATTAGTTGCGGGGGAGCCCCACAGTTGGGACTTCGCGTTAAAATCCCCCGCAACCAACACTTCTCTGGGTCGGGCACGAGATGTTAGTATGTGCCCGACCCCGTCGACAAATTGTTCAAACTCGGCGAGACTTCGGTTTGGGGAGAAATACACGGCGACCAATAAGATCTCTCCCCAAAGGACTGCCACGTACCCCGGGCCCCTCCCGATGAATGAAGGGGGCGGTACGTTCATCCCAGAGGACACAACGGCGACCAAGCCATCAGAGGCCCCGAACCAGCTGTCCGGGACGAAATAGGGCTCGGCCACCACGGCGACATCGATCATCCACTGCGCGACCGACTGAAGAAGGAGATCTTGAGCGGCGGCGCAGTGGTTGATGTTCGCCTGTAGGAGGCGGAATCGAGGCATTTAAGCCTCCATCGCCTCCTCTTCCCTGCGTGTGGCTGCAGGGGGTGCCGGAGCTGAAGCCGCGGGTTGCACCCCGGTCCCTGAGGCGCCGACTCGTTTTTTGCCCTTCGAGGGGCGGGACCCGGTGCAGCCCTTGCTGCCCGCCCTGTGGTCTGCGGGCCTTTTCAGGGCGGCGCAGAGGTTACAGTGGGGCGGATTCCCACACTGTCCAGCTTTGTGGCCGGGCTGACCGCAGCGATAGCACTCATCGCTGCGGTCCGTCTCGGCGGTGCACACGTGCCTCACGTGCCCGGCTAGGAGGCACCTGTAGCACCGCTGGGGTCTTGGGTCCAAGAGTTGAACCCTGACCGAGACGAACCCGACCAACAGGCGTCCGGCCACTACCTTTTTTTGCCGCGGCGGTGGGGCACCTGACCCAGGTGGTGCCCGTTCCCGCCGCAGAGAACTTTAGCTCCCCAATCTTAATTGCTTGGGGAGAACAGGCCCCGGCCTTTGCGACCGCCTCGGTGACCTCCTCGGGGGTGACGGAGTCGTCGAGCCCCGTCAGCCTCAACTCCGCGCACTTTACGGGCCTGGACACCCTGACTAGGTCCTTGTCCAGGACCCCTTGGAGTTTTGCCGCCAGAGCATCTGCCCTGTCGGCGCTGGCGGCCCCCGGAAGCTCCAGTAGCCTCCCGCCGGTGGCAGTGTGGCGCACACGAACGCCCTGCGCTCCGAAGTCCTCGGTGGCCAGCTTGGTCTTGGCCACCCGGAGCACGTCAGCGAATGTGACGCCCTTCTCCTGCCCCTCCGGCGATATGGAGAGGACTACGGCTGACGTCCGAGGCGGTCGTAACCTTTGCCTTTCTTTCTTGGCCCCTCGCCCCATTGCCGGCGCGGGCCGGGACCCTGGCTGTTGTGGGCTGGGCCGGGCAGCGGCCACCGTCTTCTTTTTGGCCCTGCCCTTCCTCACAACTGTGGACCAGCCCTCCGCCATGTTGGGCGGTGCCGGCGGCAGGTGGCGAGGGGCCCCTTCCTCTGTTTGTCCCCCCCTCGCAGCGGGTCTAGGGGGGGCACGTTTGTCGGCCGCAAGCGGCGGGCGGACACGGGCAGGGGCGGGCAGGAGGCGGCCCTCCAGGCCTGCGATCTTGGCGTTCATCATGAACCCAAGTTGGCTCATGAGGGACGCCACGAACTCGGAGTCCAGCCCCGATGGCCGGCTCTCCGGTGCTCTCGTTGGCGGCGCCGGCGCCGGGCACGCCGCGCGGAACTCCTCCCTGAGAGCCGCCATTTCTGCTCGGAGAGCGTCAACTTGTCCCTGCAGGCGGGCATTTTCAGCCTGCAGGGCCTTCGTCTCCTCCGAGACATTGCGACCCCGAAGAGCCGCGACCGCATCGGAGATGGACTCCGCAGCTTCTTTTAGGTCCCTTATGCTGGTACCCTTGAGGTTCGCCGACTTCTGCGCGACCGCAAGGACAGCCCTTACGCCGTCCTCCGCCGCGTCCGCTATCCGGTCTGTCGACAATCCCTCAAGGGGGCCCCTCTCCGCCGCTTTTTTTCGGGCTAAAGCAGTCAGGCAGGCCACTTGCTCCTCTTTGGAGATTTCCACCTCCGCCTGCCTGACTTGGAGCAACTCCCTATGGGCCTTGGCTCTCCCCACATATGCACCTGTGGTGGGAGGCCTGCCTCTCCCCCTCTTCACGGGGGCGAAAACCGTGGACCCTCTGTCCGTGTCGCTCCCCGATCCCTGGGAGCCCTCGTTGCTCCGCACTTGTCGCCGCTTGCGGCCTCTTTCAATTAGAGGCGAGCCACGGCTCGCCTGCCTTTCGATGTCGGAGCTCACCACCGACATCGGTCCCTCGTCCCCACTGGGGACAACTGACGAGGGCCGGGATTCCCCGGACCCTCCCTCCTGCGTTATTATATTTTTATTTTTATTTGTGTTCATATCCATTTGGTTCCCACGAGTTCCGGGTTTTTGACGCTGCGCCGCCGCAGTGACCCGGTTGCGACGGCGCCCCTACTACGCCTGGGGGGACAGGACTTCCCCCAGGGTTGGCCGCTAGTGACTGATCAACCCGCCAGCCGCTCTCTCGAGCATCCCGACGCCGCGCGAGGCCCATGTGGGCGCCCCAACGCCGGGAATTGGGGATTTTTTATAGAGGTTGTCTCCTCACGGTCCGGGCGGCTAAGCCAAGACCCTCGCCCCTGTCTGAAGCCGCTAGACTTGACAACGACACTCCAGAACAGGATTACGAGTTAGCCGGTGGCAGTGCAGGTTCTCTGCACCACCAGCCCAGCCACACCATTGAGGTGCTCCAGGCCCGACCAAGTCCCCATCCCGCACCCCGTCTGACAGAACAGACGGGCCAGGAGGGGTCACCTCGAGGCAATTAGTTTCACGGCCGATCGCTCGACCGCTACTCACAGGGTGGGCCACGTGAAGGCTTGCCTCATCCACCCCCGGTGAACCTAACCTAACCTAACCTAAATTTTTTTTTTAATACTTTATTAAGCCATTCACCACTAAGGTTATGTCGGCTGAAGTACAAACCGCTGCTTTAAAACTAAACTGAAGAAACTCAAAAAACACTATTTTGCAAAAAACGTTGTTTTATAATATAGTTGATATATTTTTGACATTAAATTGCATATAATTTAAAAAAATGATTAAATATAAATAATTTTTTTATCTTTTTATTAACTTCAATATGTTTTATGTACTTATTATTTAATCTTTTTGAGATAAAATGTTTTTCGAGTTTCTTCAGTTTAGTTTTAAAGCAGCGAAACACTGATGCCACGGCGTTTGAACTTCTTGTTATTCCATCGCCATGGTTACACCAACGCTGCCAGCCGCTACAACCGAAGAAAAACGAAATTGAAGCTCCAATTCTTCTCTTCCTTGTTCTTCGGTTCGTTCCACTTGAGGATCCCAATATAATCCCAATGCAAACATATTTAGCCAATTTGGCATCACAACTCACTAAATATTCAGCCAAAAATAATTATTTGTATTTTCAACTTTCACTGAGCTGCTGACTTTGTTGATGCACCATAAACGACTGCTAGTTAAATTTAGTTAAGTGATTATTAATGTATAATCGTAGTATAGAATTAAATAATTATATGTATAAAGGATCATAATAATGAATAAATGTATAATGAAAGAAATTTCGTAAGTAGTAATTAAGTATTAATTTAGTAGTATAATAAAACTGGACTATATGAGTATTCATGTCAAAACAAAAAAGATGTGAATAAAGATACAAAAATAAAATTAATAATAATGGTACGGGCGAACAATGCCTGTAGTGTGTAGTTTTTCTTTTAAAAAAAAAACCTTACCTAACCTAACCTAACCTGCACTCCCTGCACTCTGCACTGGTTCTGGCTGGTCTGATACCACTGGATCTTAGGATTCGAGAGGTGGCCTTCCTGTACCGGGCTAGGAAAGGAACAGACATGCTGGAACTTGGTGGGAGAGATGTAGAGGAATTGATGCCTATGGTGGAGGCTCCGCATTCGGCTCTTGGCCTGGATTTTTCTTTTGGGAGCCTGATGGGTCAGGAACAGGTGGAGACGGCCGGTGGCTCTGAGGTGCAGATATTCACTGATGGCAGCAAGATTGATGGAAAAGTGTGTGCCACACTCTCCATATGGAGGCACGGGGTTGACACCAGGACCATCAAGCTTGGGCTGTCGTCGTACTGCAGGCAGAGCTGCTGGCAATCTGCAGGGCAACGGAGAAGGTCATCCAGTGCCGGACCAGGACTTTTGCGATCTACAGCGACTCCATGTCAGCCTTACAAACCGTGGCCAACAGTGGCGCCCTTCATCCTCTCGCCGTAACGACACGGGCCAATTTGAGAAAGCTTTCTCACCAGGGCAAAGCTGTGCTTTGGTTCTGGGTTAAGGCCCATGCGGGGTTGGAGGGAAACGAGAGGGCTGACGAATTGGCAAAGGAGGCTGCGCTTAAGTTCAAGGGTTCATGTTCACTATGGTTCACTATGATAAGTGCCTGGTGTCATTCGTCAGGAGACTGATCCGTCTTGGGTCGATGGACGAATGGGACCGGAGGTATTAGGGTGGCGACACCGCTGCGGTAACCAAGCTGTTTCTCCCACGGGCATCTGCTGCGTATAAGGTCGTGCGGAAGGTGGGGCCATCAGCAGAACTCACGCAGTTAATGACTGGGCACGGCGGGTTCTCTGAGTACTTGCATCGTTTCCGGTGCAAAGAGAACCCGTCTTGTATTTGCAGCCCTGATGCGCTGGAGACAGAACCCCATCTAGTCCTCAAGTGTGAAAACTTATTAGAATTTAATCTGACTATAGATAATCTTAAGGAAATAGTAATAAGTAAAAATAGAGATAAGATTCTGAAATTTTGTTTAGGTATAGTTAAAAAAGTAAGTAGAAGTAAGTAAATGAATGATAAAATAATATTTTAAAAATATTTTAGTACATCATTCGATTTATGTATATATATATATATATATAAGTATGTAACGAAACAATTATAAAGTAGTCAAGAATAGTAGCTTTGTGCAAGATTAAATAAAAATAAATAATTCAAAACACACAAACCCGCACACTATGGCGTGAAAGTAAGAATGAGAGAAAGACAAAGAATGCGGCATGGATGAGAACTACAGTACAAAAGCGAGACACTGGTATGAACGACACAAATCTGTAAACACATACTCCGATCATGTTGGAGGGAGACGGCGGAATAAAAAATAAAAAAAAACCTAACCTAACCTTACCTCACCTCACCTCACCACACCTCACCACACCTCACCTGAACCTAACCTAACCAGACCTGAACTGAGAACATTGGGTCAGCTGCAAACCAAGGAGCAGCAGCAAGCAGCTCCAAGAGGCGGGCAGACTATGACTGGGTTCCCATATCATATGTAAAGAGGATCATAAGGGCAGATTCTGTCGAGGAATAGGGAGAGAGGTATAAAAATGAATTATCGGCGTCGGTAACAAAGGTTTTCTTCCGAGAAAGATTTGATATCGAACAAGAAATAAAGACTACAATAACTATAGACTCTATATCAAATATAAGTGGCAATAAAATTAAGTTTAGCAAGTATTGTGTAAATATAATAAGGGTTATTAATAGAAATAAATAATATTAGAATAATATAATTAAGCAATATAATAAATTATATTGTAATCATCATACACTATGGTATAGAATAAGTATTGAAAACATGTACAAACACAATAAATAAATATAAATATAGTTATAGGAGGGACAACCCACCTGCATAGGTTTGACAGATTACATATGTAAGAAAGAAAACAGTATGAAGCATGAAAGTACGAGAGGCATACAAGTGAGACAGTCTGAAAGAGTAGTAGTAGGTACACAACTTCTCCGATAATGTTGGAGGTAGAAGAAGAAAAAAAAACAAAAAAAAACCGTTTCGGTTTGGGGCCTCTGCAGTGAAGAAGTTGAGCATCATTAAAATCTGAACTGAGTTTAGCGAAGTTTTACCCAGAGGATCTGCCGAGCTTACCGAACCGAGCCGAGCTGCTGGTGTCTGGGCTTCTGCTGTTGGACCTATGGGTCCGTGAGGCTGCTTTGCTTAATGGGGCCAGGAAGGGATCGGATGATGCTGGACTCATGGGAAGAGAGGTTGAGAGAATGGCTCGTGTGCTTGAAATGCCTCACCCGGCGGGGCGGCTGGGCTTGTCGTTCACGGTGTTGCCGATCAGAAAGCGGTCGAAATGTGTGGTGATTGGGATGTGTGCGTATACACTGATGGCAGTAAGATCGGTTCTCTTTCTATTTGGAAAGGGGGCGTTGAGACCAGTTCCCGAAAATTGTGCTTGCCGTCTTACTGCAAAGTGTATCAGGCTGAACTTTTGGCTATTTTCAGGGCTACGTAGGTAGTCTTGCAGGGGGGCTTGAGCTAGCAGTGCGCTCAAGGGAGAATGTGGAAATGGCAGTGAGGCGGGGCCAGACCGTTCATCTGTTCTAGGAGAAGGCACATGCGGGACTGACGGGGCACGAAAGGGCGGACCAATTGGCCAATGAAGCAGCTGCTGGTTGGGCTACAGTCTCATTCTCATGGTTTGTTTAATTGAAGTTGTATTGAAATATGTCTGCAGAGTTTCTTGACTTTGCTTCCCTTTAGGATTTTGCTTTATGAAATGCCAATAGTTTAAATAGTATAATTAGATTTATTTGAATTTTATAAGATTGACTAATTTTCATGGCAACTCTTCCTGTGGAAATATTTTGTCCACAATCACGTGGACATACCGCGCCGGCCGAGGTCAGTGCTCTTGGCCACAGCGTTAGAATGCTGACGCCAATCACAGAAAGGTGCCGTCGGACTTTGGTGCCACCAAACATGCTGACGAGGATCCGGTGCAGTGACGGTGATGGCAGCGGCGGATGCAAGAGTGCAAGGCAGCACATGCAGCGGCAGCAGCTCCGAGCCCGCGGTGAGGCGGCGGCGGTAGCATTGACGTCAGTTGCTCTTCTCGCATTATTGTATATAAACCCTGATAATTTACTCAATAAACTAGATCGTTACGAACCTTGTAGTGTTCTCATTTCTTCACCTCATCCCGTAGTGGCAAAGACACCTTCAGTCTCAAATGGTGACGCTGAGTCTGGCGCGCCAGCTACGGGTTCCCAACCTAGGTTCCCAGCCACGCCTTTAGGTCTAGAGGCATAGCTTTCCTTACCGTTAGGCACTGTACACGGTTAGGCACTCTATATGCTTGGCGGCCCCTGCTGCCTCACATCCACGCGCCACACGCCTGATACACCACTCCACACTTATTATATATAAGTATATATTCGGGTTAGGCTATAGGGACTTAGGGCCAGTCAGGTTCACACACCTTATTGGTGGCTAGGTTCGTCTGTAGGCTTCTCCCATATCTTCCCACACTCCAGGGTCGGAACCCCTCTGTCACGACGCTGCGGTGTGCCCATATTATTATTTTGTTTTGACTTTCAATAAGTGATTTTATAATCCTCATGTTGAACAAAAAGCATTCAAGTGCAAGGATGACCCGTCGTAAACAATATAAATAATTATATTGTAATAATCATATAATTTAAGATATAGCATAAGAAAAAAGAAAGAAATAGTATATAAGATTAAATAAATAAATATAAAAAGTAGATATAGGAGGGATACCCCACGCGCACAAGTGAGAGAGATGACGGATGACAGAAAGATTATTATGTATGTGGAATGAAAATACGAGAGGCATAGAAGTGAGACAGTCTGTAAGAGTAACTGTAGGTACACAAAAAACTCCGATTATGTTGGAGGTAGACGGATATAAAAAAACCTATAGAATGCCAAATAATATGGAGGCTGATCCATCCACATCCAGGTAAAGAGTGAGCGGCTAATGGCACCCAGAGACTAGTATTATTATATAGTTCACTGATATAATATAGTAAGATATTGTTGTTAATGTCGCCTATTAGGATGCTATACGGATAGCCTAATGTCCTACGGAAATCAGTGATATGAGCAATTCCAAAAATGTATTATGTAAGAATATCGGTTTTCAGTTCTCTAGCTAGATTGTTTTGTTTTAAACCGGCTCGGCTTCAAGGGATGGGGGACGAGATTTTGTCGATGTTTTTAGTTTAAGGTGGAACGTTTTTTGTTGAGCGTAGCTTGAAATGCTTTTATTTCGCTCAAGAAGAAATGTTATGCTGTTTTATATGTACATACATACAGATGGAAACCAGTGTATTCATGTTACTGAATTTTCATTGATTGGTACATTTTAAAATAGGAATTACATCTTGAACATTCAGCGGCCAAGGCCCCATCCATTGAGCTTTATCAATGTATATATGTAAATAACATAATTAAAACAGAGGGCAATATGCATGTAATGAAATGACCAAAACAGGAGTATAAATTTTATTTACAAGATATCAGTAAAGGCGGGAGAGCGAGGCCGCCCTGCGCCGCGGCGGGGGGCCGAGGGGCGGCGCAGCGGGGGGCCCGCGGCTGAGGCTGGGCCGGGGCGGGCGGCGGGAGGGGGCGATGCCGGCGCCCAGCACGGCCAGCGCCTCACTGCCGCATCTGCACACACAAAATGCGCTCTGCACTCGACGCATACCACCCGACATCATGAGTTTTAGGTGTGTCATTTGCACAAGTGTTTGTTGTCTTATTTTATCTTAGCCCGTAGTGTGGTGCCAAATAGTGAATCCCCTAATATTATTGACAATCGACATTTTAATTTGATAATAGGCTGCTCATAAGTTGAGTGACTACATTTGAATTGAAGTACGGAGGTATGCATGTATTGATGTGTACGTGTGATACTCACGAGAGGGGCAGCTGCGCGCTCGGGGGCAGCCAGCAGTGCGGGGAGCAGCCGCGGCCCACCTGCAACCACCGCCTTCTGGCCATTAGTGCGCTCCTCACTCACCCACCCATACAACGCAATCGTTCCAGTGCAGGCCACGCTAGTGGCAGCTCAGTTAGTTGTGCATGCAATGGACACATTATGAAATAAGAAAATGTCGTCAGACCGTTGTTTGGCAACAACAGTAAATATTTCATGGGCTAGAATCACCAGATTTTTAACGTCAAAAGGTTTAAGATATCGAATACGTTGTCCAATTATCTTCAATTGAGTAGATCTTCTTCAAGTGTCTAGATGGGCTCATTGCAACAGCGACGGTCTCACCTTGTGCGCGCGGCGAGCACGGGAAGTGGCGGGGGCGGGGGCGCCGGGCAGCAGGGGCAGCCGCCGCTCCTTGGAAGAGGCCTTGGAGCTCTTCGAGGCCACCGCCGAAGAGCCTGCGCACGCCCAACATACATTACACGACAAGACTATTATTATAAATCATGGCAAAGCTTGAAAAGTGAAAGAACATTTTATTAAGTTATGGTGGGGGCTGAAGTAGCAGCCGTTCTCTGTAAGGCTCGCGGTAGGTAGGTAGGACTAGGTGCTCCGATAACCTGGTAAAGCTCACCTTATCGCGGCATGCGTTATAGAAGTTACTAGCGACCCACTCCGACTTTGCACGGGTACAAGATATATAACCTACTTCACTATTTAATGGATGTTATTATACATATAAACCTTCCTCTTGACTCACTCTATCTATTAAAAAAACCGCATCAAAATCCATTGCGAAGTTTCAAAGATTTAAGCATACAAAGGGACATAGGGACAGAGAAAACGACTTTGTTTTATACTATGTAGTGATGTCCAGCATCGGACGCCATTCGGGCTGAACCGTTAATTAATTAATTAAACAAACATGTCTAATAACTTTTGCTGGAGAAGTAAACAATAATAAAGCATATTCCAGGGCCCTTACTCCACTAATTCATATTGGCCACAATATTACTTCAGTGTCAACATTGTGACACTTCAATGGCCGTAATTTGACACTTTTCGCACTCCACTAACAAATTTTGGCCACTGAAGCGCTATCGAAATACTTCTGCGTCTGACGTGCCTCAATATTAGTTCAATAGCCTTCATTTGGTACTCTACTATTGTTTTGACAGCTTTCTTTGTCTATGGTCAATATCTAATGTACACTCACACACTCAGTTAGTAGTTTTAGTTTCAATTAAAAACATAAAATATTTTTTCAGTTACGTTTTTAGTTACGTTTACGTTATAAACTTAAAATTTTATCTACTAAATCAATATGCATTAATTGACATTGCTGCATTTTAGTGCAAACAGTTTTTTAAATTGTTGTAATCCATAGATAATAATTTCTGTACTTTGAGTGGCCACTGAAGTGCCATTGACTCGCTATTATGGCGCTATTGTGGCTGTCAAAATATTAGCAGAGTGCCACTTTTACGGCCGAGACGCAGAATTATCGCTATAGCGATGTAGTTGAGTGGCTGTCAAAGTTAATTAGTGGAGTAAGGGCCCTGGAGAAGACAAATAAATTTGCTGTAGAGGTTGACATGGGTACTGACCGGAGTGCGCGGGCGTGCAGCGCTCCCTGATGGCAGGCACCCTCTGCAGGCGCGGGGAGGAGGGCGCGCGCGGGGGGGAGCTCTCCTCCGCACAGTGCGCGCACTCGCACCAGCGCCACTGCCGCCAACAGACATACATTCAGACGACAGAGAACTAATCAGTAAATTTATTAGCTAAGCATTCTTAAAAGGGATATATTCTAAGGGATACTATTCAGTCAATTATATCGCAATGAAAAACTCAATTTGCCACATTTTAGGTTAAGGATTATTCATAATGGTAGCTGTTATTAGTATTTTTCAGAGAGGTAAGTATTTCTAGCTTTTGGCGCTGTATGCAAACTACCAAAGCAACTCTCAGAGCTGTAGGCGCCTCTTACAACATGCCGGGTGAAGGCAGCTTATTACATTCTGCTCGTTTAAAGGAAGTAATGGCAGGAATCGTCGTAATAGAGATCGCACCGCTCTGTTGCTGCGTGCGGTGGGCTTGGGGTGCGCGGGGGGGAAGCGCAGTCGCATCTCGAGGTCCCTGGGCCCCCCGCCGCCGCCGCCGCTCACCGTCACGGACCAGCCCCCCGCTGCCTCCGGGACCCCGCCCTGCTTGCTCTTAGGCCCCGCCTCTCTTCCTGTCGATTATAAATATTCATCTTCACTGACACAGAATACATTGAAAGAAATAAATCGGTTTGGAATACACCCCTCACATCTTTTCAGGGGATTGGCTATTGTAGAGATTCGTTCTTTGTTGTTTGCCCTTATTCAGCTATTGTAGGCGTGACTTACAGGTACATCAATTTTGTTACAGAGCTTATTCATCAATTTTTTACATTATGCTCGTCACCATTTATTTATTCATAATAGCACACAACACTTTAAGAACAATGGTTAGTATAAATACTGACTAACGTTTAATTAGCGTAGGTGATTTTTTTAGAAAAGAATAGAATCGTCTCAGTATGAGTCAGATTACTGCACAATTAACATCCACCATCCAAAAAAATTCCTATATTTATATCTATTCAGGCCATTTTACTCCTTGGGTGGATAGATCGATTCCCTCTCGGAGTCATAAAAACCACTCGGTCATCTTAAATAAAATATTAGATTCACAAATCGACCAAAATTTTATATTTGCTCCTAGTATCTTGGTGGGACATGCCGGGAAGGGCGGGTAGCAAGGGTGAGGCTATGAGTGAGGCTTTGGCAGCATTGGCACGCACCGGCGGCGTGGGCGTGGCGTCGGGAGCGCTGTCGCTGGCGCCGCGGAGAGGCGAGGCAGGCGCCCAGCGGACAGCCGCCGCTCTCGCTGGAGCTGGAGCGGTCGCGCCGCTGCGCCCCCCGCGCCCTCACCGCCTCCCCCTCGGGCGCCCTCTGCCGCTGCGGGGTGCGCTCCCGCAGGGGGTCGCCCTGCGTCTGCCCTTCCTTGGTTTGCAGCTGGGCACTAACATCTGGAACCCCAAACGTATGCGTGGCGCATGTAAACGTGATTACGAGAGAGGAGGCTTCGGTGCTTTGGGCATATGAGAGGTAAGTTTGCAGGTCAAGACTGGGAATGACTGCTACTCATGATCCACAGAGAGAAGAAATATACAATAATAGCACTGGTAATAGTTTTGTGCAAGAGGTGTGTAAATGTAATTCAATGCGTGATACGTAAGGGGAGGCCTTTGTAAGGAGGATGATCAGTGAGTATCTCGATTACCAAGGCCTTTGTTGGTTTGGCTTAAGTTACATAAGCTTCGGTGTTCGAGTACGTTTGGTCCTTCTATACGTTTGGTAAAGATGTGGGAAGGTACGTCGACTCTTAGTGTTGGTGTTCGTGGCGGGGCTATGGGATTAATAAGTCAACTGCCCATTGGGGTGGTTATAGAAGACAACATCTGGAACATAGGAGGCGTGGGATGGGGAAACACTGAAGCTAATAAGCAGCTACAAAAGCTCCAAAAGCTACGTTTAAAAAATCTACGTTTTCAATAGCAAGCAAACAAGTTTTAACCTAAATCAATCACCAGAGTGATTGCACTCTTTTGTCAATGGTACTGGCATAGAAAAACTATGCCTATCGTGTATTAAAATAGTTTAAGATGACATTGCATTAATAATTCTATTATTAATTATATTTTTTTTGTCTTTTGAACATATCAAATTCTATTTCGATATTATAATGTGATGGCGTTGCGTGGTGAAAATACGTATAATATATAAAGTACCTATTTACTTCGACTTCTTCGATATGAGTGCTAGGACATTTGTTTATAGTAATTGCTTTAGGTTAGTAGGTATACGATTGTTAACTTTTTTGTAATAATTTGCACTCATATGTCGCGGCAGAATACATATATGAGTATAGTGATAAAAAACATAAGAGTGCTCAAAAAACAAACAACAACAAAGTATTTAAAATATCTATATTAGTAACATTGGTGGGAAGCAGCGGCCTACGTGAGGCTACACTCTGATACCTGTGGGGCGGGGCTTGGGCGTGGCGGGGCTGGTGCCCACCGAGCGGCGCCTCGGGCCCAGCGCCGAGGGGGGCGCCAGGGGCGAGGTGCACGCGCTGCGCATGGGGGCGGAGCGCTGCGGGGGCGCCGACGGAGGGCGGCTCTCCCCCGAGGAGGCGCTGCGCTCTTCCGGGATGATGTCGCACACGCGTCGGAAGGGCGTCTGCGGGACGGAGGAGCGCCGGGGCGGCGAGCTGAGCTGCTCCTTCACGATGTCCACCCGTACTTCCTTGATCAGTCGGCCGCCGCCCTCCAAGCTGGCCGAGCTCACCGTGGAGGAAAGCTCCTGGGCCTTGGAACACTTCTCACCAATCTTAATAGGTATCTTGGACTTTTTCCTCGTAGAGCCGTCCCTGAGGGACTCCTCAGACTGGGACGCCTCCGGGGAGCTGTCCACGTACTCGAGGATCTCAAGTATCTCTATGCAGTTGTTGCCTTCCCTGATCTCAGACTTCTGGTACATGCGGCGGGGCTCGTGGTCGTACGAGAGCGACCTCGGCTGACAGCTCGTCTGCATAGAGAGCTTACTCCGCACCTGGCGTTCTTTTAACGGTTTACCATTCGCCACCTTACTGACGTTTTCTAGTGAACTTGTCTTAGTGTTTTTATGAATGCGAATGTATTTGGTGTCGTTGACGTTCTCCGAGGAGCCTCTCCAGTTCCTCTTGACAGAGGCGGCGCTGCGTTCGGCCTTCTTGGCGGCGATCTCGTTGGCCTTCTGCTTGATCCGCAGATACTTGTACTCGTCCTGCGCTATCTTGTACACCACTTCTTCTAGCAGCTGGTTGACGAGCCTCGCGCACTCCTTCTCGAGCTGCTTGTGGTCGCTGGGCCTGCGCCTGAGCTGCGCCTCCGCCTGCAGCTGCGCCTTCCGGTGGCGGCACTCCATCCGCTGCTGCCGCAGCTGCTGCCGCCTGGTGAGGCGCTCCTTGATCTTCTGCGGCATGTGCTCCGCCACGATCACGTTCTCCTTGTTGCAGTCGCAGCTGTCACTGTCGATGCTCACGAAGAACGCCTCGCCCTTTTCAGGCGGAGATGATAGATTTTGGGCTTCTTCAGTCTGAACTGTCTCCGGCAACAAATCCAGCACGTCGATGGCCGATCTGACAAGATCTGCTCTCTTGTTGGGACACGCCGGGCGAAGTGGAAGCGGTCGAGGCGAGTTGGGATCGTCGAGGCTGTCCACTAGGCTGGTGCAATCGGAGCCTGGTGCGTCGTCCCGGGATGACACGTTCACTTCCATTGACATGGTGTGAGGAACAGCTGAGAAGCGAGGAACGAGTATAGGCTCATCGCTCGCAGGCAAATATGTGTCCGCATTTGCGGCGCTGATGACATCGTCAACTGTGGATCGCTCTGAATGTTCTTGATTTAGATGGTTTGAGTCAGTTTCGTCGATGAACACGTTTACGTTGGAGATCTCGATGTGGGATACGGCGGGACTGATGCTCATGCTGTCCACCATGTGGGGCTGTATCTCTTCCTGGAACAGCCTTTGGATCTGCTGCAGGACTGCCCGGTTCACGCCATTGCAGTCGTCGGCATTCGATATGCGGAGAGGTTGGGAGGGCGGCGCGCTGTCCAGCGACAGGGTGCCTCTCTCTATCGCGGTGTGCGGTCGCGGCGTCGATTCTTCCTCGGCGTCGGCGCTCTGCTCGTCTTCCGTGCTGAGGCTTCTAAGAACCGAAGGCTCCGCTGCGTGCGTCTGTTCTTCTCTGTGGCACAACTCTTCGTTGCCAAATATGATCTGGTGGTTGGAGGTCGGACTCAAATGCACAATCGTGTTGACTCCGGCGTTTTGTAACTTTACTTTGATCTCCTTTTCAATGATGTTTATCTTTCTATCGCTTCCGATGGACGCGTTCATGCTTTCCAGCTGATCGGTCAACGAATTTAAACTTTCTACTAATATGTTGGACACGTACTGGTCAATTTCGATTCCTTGCGAAGTCGTAAGGTCTGGCGCTGTGGTGCCGTGTTGGGTGGGTTGCGGGTTCGCGCCGTAGTCCACGATGGGATGCCGGCCGTTGCTCGTTTCCGATATGGTCACTTCTAGGACTTCGAACGGGGAGACGCCCTGGCCCACCGCCGCCAGCTGAAGGTCAATCGCCGGAGAGGTGCTGCACACCAACGAGGAGTTGGAGTCGCGGCGCATGCTCTCCACTCGCAGCGGGGTGGAGTCGGCGCTGTTGTGCGCGGAGTAGAGCTGCCTGTGCTCTGCGCAGCGGGGGCAGGCGCTGGCGGGGCGCGACCAGAGACGCCGCAGCAGCGCCGACCGCCGCAGGCCCAAGCGACAGGCGCCGGCGGAGAGCGAGGCGCACGAGCCGCCCTCCGCCGAGAACTGGGACAGGGAGGCCGCCCACTCCGCCGAGTCGGAGCTTTGCAGCTGCGCCAGCTTGTATCTGGAAGCAGAGACGCACGGTTACTGCAGTTCACCGGAGGGAGAGGGGGGCTGTGCGGTGGCGGGGCTCACCTGCGCATCACGGTCTCCGGCACGGAGTAGCGGCGCGTGAGGAGGCCGGGGGACGCGTGCCCTGCCGCCGCCATGCTGGGAGGCGCCGCGCTGCCCGTGTCCTCGCTCGAGCTCCACTCTCTGTACACAAAACAGAAAAGTTGTACAATTATTGTATACTAATAATTTAAAAACTGCCACCAGCCCATTAAATAACATATTCCAGGATGTTAAAATATGTATGAACCAATTTCTGTACAATTTTCTGTGCTCGTATAGAGTGTAATTCAATTATTTAGTTATTTAACATAATACAACATACGCTTCACGACTTGTGTATACACACTCCCCTTTTAAATTCTTATTAGTTATTTCTGTAGGTATATATGCTATGCCAAATGATGAATCTCACTAGGTGAGGCAGAGAGTGCGCCTGAGTCCTGACAAAGGGCGCAGTGGCCGTGTCGCGGGTGCTGCTTCGCTGCTTGCATTGCGCTACTGCGACTCAGACGCATCTCTCTTTATTCTACAGCGAGACTCGGCAGAAAGCCTTTTCGAAATAGGCAGAGGCCTGAGTGATCATCACATAGTTCCTCTATAATCAGTCCTCAAAGTGGCAGGTGATAGCCAATCGCCTTAGTGATTGGCTATATCTATCGAGCGAAAGAGAAAGTAATTTATCTTTCTCAGAACAGATGTCGACACAGTGGTGTTAAACTTAAAACAATGATAATTTTGTATAAATAACTATCTCAGACTAGCACCGGGCCTAATTAATTATACATAAATAAATACATATATAAATAACAATCACTTTGCAAAGCAGAAAAAATGCGTAGTTCCTATCTCTGCATCCACCGGGAATCGCAAAGGTGGTTAACCGTTAGCGCCACGGAAATCGCCATCCGCTTGAAACAGTTCAGAGCTAGGAAAAACTGTGCAGAGTACCATATCTTTGACGTTTCCAGTTTAAGTGATGAGATAAAACACATGACTTCATTTGAAATAATATTTATATAGAGGGTGTTACCTTGTGCATTGCAAGTAACTCAGACAGGAGCATATCATGCAACTGTTTATTGTACATAAAACGAATAAGGTCGCGCCCCCGAGAAGCAATCGCGTGAACGCAGGGCACGAATCGGCCGTCACAGTCGTCGCTCGCTCAAGAGGCGCTGGGAGCAGAGGAAAGCGCCGCTCGCACCGCAACGCTCTGATTGAGGGCCATCGATACGCGCGCCGATGGCCTGCAATACGCGCCGCCACTCTGCTCCGCCACTGCACTGCACTACTCATTCCAGATTAGGCATATGGACTACGTCAATCTTTCAGGTGACTCATATTACAAAAAGTGGATATAGGGGATGTATTTTTAAGATATGACTAACCTAATGATATTATGAGAGTGTGTTCTATATACGTATACAGGTATACTTAAATCTTGATTTTAGTAAGATTTGGGCGCATGTCAGCTTATAACTTATTTCTAGTAATTTGTAAACGGTTAATAGGGGAAAAGCGAGATGTTTTATGACCTGCTTATCGATCGCCAAGCATATAATCGACAAGTATAAATAGAAGCAACTGGTAATATTGTAATGTACTGAAATCCGTTATGTTACCTGAAAATATTATAATTCTCGCTTTCCTTTAACGTGGGCTAATTTGATATTCTGACTCCAATTTTAAGCATGTATTTCTTTACCGTGTTTTCGTGTTCCCATTTATAATAACAATATGACTGGCACATCATTAGAGGTGTCAAGCGTTTAGCAGATCCACTGATGATATTACATTATGATAGTAGTAGTTAAGTGATTCGAGTAGTGCACAATGATGTGCTTAGTGTTTGATGGCCGAAGCAGATGGCGCCACTCGCACTCTGCGGCCTATTAATAGATGCGCCAGTGTTTGCGCTCAAGCCGCGTATCTCTGCAGGGCGAGACAGAGCCTCGCTGTTCTGAGGCAGGGGCACGGGCGCTCGCAAGAGTTTCAATGGGCCCTTGTGAACCCAACACAGACTGCTTTATGCACTAATCGATAATAGCAATTCCTGTATTTGCAACAGGCAAATTCTTATGCTTCGTTTATGTAGTGTTTGTTGCGTTACGTGGATTTGGTTATCTTGGGGCTCACCAAAATATAAATCAGCTGCCCTCTTGCATTCCTGTGATAGGATAGATAGTTCAATTTAGCACCCTCACTAGTCTCAACTACAAGATGCGACCAAAGCCTTTGTTTTGTTCACCTCTTTCGGGAATTGATAGATGTCCGTATATTCGTCAAGCTACTCTTTCCGGCAGCGTGAACGCCATATGTCCAATACCACTTTCATAGTAAATAGTTTTACTAATATAGTATTATATGCATAATCTGTACCAATAACTTTTTATTATTGCACATTCACTTGGAAGGTATAAGCTTTCTTGTCTCACTTTGTCTCCGTGCAGATTGATGTTGTAGTCGCTGGCAGCCGCCGGATGAGCTCATCCCCAGTCGCGTCGCCAGCGCAGCTCTCGAGCACTTGAGACCAATTTCCATCAAACTCAATTGCTTTTGTTCCAACAAGTGAGAACGAGTCTTATTTTGATACATTATACGCACAGATACACACAATGATCGGCTACCGTAACTTTTGTAGCGACAGAAACCTCGGTTACCATTAATCGCAAGGCTAGCGCAATTGTAGATATATTTTCTATATTTCTTGAATACCTTGTCTAAACTCTGATAGAAGTAAGTAGCGCGCCGATGACCGAGTGGCGATGAAGCTTGACCATTTCGTGCGGAGTGTATATGAATAACATTGTGAATGATAAATGGCTTCACTTTATATTCTATTGCAGTGAATGAATTTAAGAACTACGAATGGGTGCTCTACATATTTCTTTGGTATTAGGTACGTGAGATGTAATGGCGTGCAAGAACTACAGATCAGTCGGGGGCGTGAGAAACACTTTAATATGTCTAAAAAGCTAAGCTTACTCGTATAGTTTAGTTTAGTTTGTTTAGTTTGTAGGGCTCCGTGGTTTCCGCAATTAGTCCCCACTGGGACTAATTGTTTACTCGTATACCGTAGAAGGTAAATAAATTAAATGTCGTTACCGTCAATTATAACAAAAGTAACGAAGAAACATCCTCAGAAGGATTTTATTTCCAAGCAATGCGAGAGCAGCGGCTGACACTACGTGTCCATAAATGAATAGGAATGAGAGCAGCGGAGGCGCGCGAATATTTCCACCGATCGGTGTAAAAAACGACCCAGATGGGCCGATGGAAATAGACTCGGCAGCAGCCGCCGCGGCGCCACACCATCTCCATAGTGGCAACTCCTCAATCAATATTTGGATCATAAAAGGAAGCGGATTGGTTCTACTCCCGAAGGAACACTGCATACACTACGATTTTCATATAGCACGTGCAATCGCGTCACACTAGCAAGCAATGATTAAGCATCCGCAATTTTACCCATACTAACAATCCACGATATTACAGGCTTAATGATAAATACGAATTTTAACCTCGCATAAACTGTGCATTTCGTACCCTACTTGAATAGAAATTGTAACTTATCCCAATCCTTTATCTTTTATCTCAACCACACCGTAAATTAATCACATTTTCTTTTTTCTCCGTATTTGCACGCACTGCTTGTTATAGATAGAGGAACACTTTCGACCGCAGTGACCTCATGTCAGGGAAGCATCTTAATCCTAGTGGTGTTTACCTCGGGGCGCGTGGGGCGCGTGTGTGCGCGTGGCGAGGTGCGCGCGCAGAGGCCGACCGGCGACTGCCGAGTGCGCCGGGGCCTCCCCCAGCGCATCTTTATTTATAAACAAGCGACACAACGCCACTATTCTGCTGAAGCGCACTTGGACGCCTTCAGCCATTATCATCCAGTACAGAGACAAATAAGTTGTACGTTTAGTATCAAGGTTAACATATTAAGTAAAGAATTTGATAAAACACTAAATGTATTGTGTCTTGAGAACTTGGGAAAAAATGAATATATTTGCTTATAATAATAGCTCGGCAATATTAATGCAACTACCGAAACTAAATATCTTTCATTTTTAGAAGTCAAAATATATAGTAACACACACAAAAAACAACATACACAAAAAGACGCATACAAATGATCATGACAACAAATACTTTTACATATAATATAGGTCGCTTCAGAAACTCAAAGTCTACAAGTGCGGTGTGCGGGCTGATACACAGCTCCGGGCGTGGGATGTGCCTCTATGGACCATCTAGAGATGTGTACATGTGCTGATGATTATGGTGAGGGTAAACATCCTAAGGATATATAAGATACTCAGTTCATGGGGGACTCGCTACATATGACTACTCCGAACGGGCTGACAGTGCTGATATCTCATGCATATGACATATAAGCATGATGACAAATCGTCCATGCCGTGACGTGGCCAGAATGATGAAACTTGCACCCTTCGAGAATCTCGGAAAATACTCATAAACCAAAAAGTAATTTATTAATCCTGTGCTAGTCTGGGACGTAATAAAATAAATAGAAGCTGACTTAGCGACTTGGGAGAAATTGTATCTATATGACCCTTTCACCAATGTTCCATTATAACATCACAACTCCAATATTCTTGCTAAAAAGTGACCTAGTTATAATATCTACAAGGTTCTGTCTTCCCCGAAAGGGATTAAAGGGCGTGAATGAATATGTATGTAGTATAAGATTGTAAATGAAAGAAGTGCTAAGCGCTGGCTACTCACGGCAGCGTCCCCGGGGGCCTCCAGGCGTCCTGCAGCAGGCGGATGGCGCCGCGCACCCCGCCCAAGCCCCCTCCCTGCGACTCTGCAACACAACGCACATTCTCAACCCACGCCAGCTTCCATGTCAGCTTAGCACCTTGTCGGTGAATTGTAAGAGGAGCAAGCCTTGCCACGCGATATTGCTATAGAGTGGCAGCTAAATATCACGGGCTTAATTTTTTATGCTAGCGTACCGTTACTAACACACACCTATACAAGCACTGGCCTTACATTACCTATCCCGAGGGATAGAAAGGTATCCTTACAATGTTTTACCCTGATCCTTAGCGACTAAATTATGTACGTAAATGAAAAACACATTTTTAAATTAAATTCATTAGTATATTCCCGAGCCGGGATTCGGACCTCTAATAAGAAATCAGATGTCGCCACTAGGCTACAGAAACTCTAGTTAATAAACGAAAACTCGTGTAAATAAAAAAACTGAACACTGAGCCAGGCCAGAAGAAGCGAAATACCTTGTCTAGTTATAACCAGCGGCTGTCGACAGCTGATATGAGGATCGATCAGAAATTAGCTCGGTCCGAATAAAAATCATTGATTCAATGTTCGGAAATTCCATTACATTCTCATTGGACTTATTGAACTTGTCATTTTTGTGGGATTAAAATGGCCCCTGGCTGCGAAAGGGGCCAACTGACTCACGGGGCTATCTGGAGCAGCATCTGCTTTGAGGTTATGTTGTGGGCGCTGCCGTCGCCATGGCAACGGGCTGCTTGGCCTCACCCAGCGCAACTTCCTGCCTGCCCCTTTACCGCAACATGGTTAACATCTTTAATGCAACACATTTATCTATTCTTATGAATGAGGCAATTTAGACTTATTGACAAATTTGCAAGTGAGTTAAACTTGCCTCAGATTACAAATGCATAAGAGTGACTTGCTAACCACTGGAAATATGAATGTCTTTCTACGCACAGCATGATTTACTAAATATACATTATAGGTTTATCATCATATATTCACTTGTTACAGCAACCACTTTTAATAATAAAACAAAATATTTTATAATAAGTTATGGTAAATTAATATTTTACATACGATACATTTAATATATTCATAATCATGAATCTTGTTTCTTTTAAATAAAGTATCTTAATTTAATTGAAGCGTACCTTTAATTGTATTTTTACTCTTATGCACTAATAGCCTAGACGTTGACATAGAGTCACATTAGCGACGAGTTGGGCCTCACGGTGGATTGTGCGCGTGCCGTGAGCGGCCGCTGCGGCAGAGGGCGCGCGACTGCCCTTCGGCCACAATTCCATCGCGCCCTTTTGCCCCACTCAAGCAAATCTACCGGGTTGAACAATCGCTATTTGCCCTATATTCTGCCTAATGTTGTATTCACATAATTCCGCAGAGACTTATGTAGTTCATGTCTAAATAATCAGTGGGCACGCAGAAAGATTTTCAGGATAAAAAGTTGTTCTTTCATTATTCATGCTTGACATTTAAGTTTGACTGAGGTGAAATTAAATGTTTTTAGTAATTAGTTTAAAGCCAATTAAATATCCTATAACCAGTTCTATCTGAACAACTCCAAGCTCCAAGATATCAAAAATGCCTAACGACATGTGACTTACTCGAACATTCAACTTAACCTTGCAATTAATGGAATGTAAATTTTTTGGTATACACTATATTCTAGGGCCCTTTTTTTCTAACGTGGATATTTTACTAAATTTTTATATAGTTTTAGTTTCTCTTTGTAGCAATTTATCTCAGCCAGGTAGAAGTAAAGCGTAGCTCCGTGTGCAGCCGCGGCGCCCGCGAATGAGCGATGGCCTGTGGTGCCGCTCTGAATGCGGAGAAAGGCGGCGCATACAGATGGCACGCACCCGCCGCCACGTTATCACATCCATCAGTAATCGAGAGCGCCAATCTATATTCACTTTTTATGTGAAATCATGCGACATATGCCACTGCGCTCACAATGTAAAACATCTCCGTCATGATATACTAGTGCCGAGTACATGTAATTATGAAATATCAGATCACAATCGCATTCGTGACTCCACCACAAATCCTAAAAAATGGCTAAAATAGAATAACATTTGTAATTTAGTTTGGTGTAGAAAACGGTGGTTCGGACCAATTCACAGCACGACCCTTTCTCTCGTTGGGTATTTTGGGTTCCGTGTGCGCATCTATACTGTGAAGAATATAATTTATTACAAAATTATCATTATAATATAACATCATATACTGAGTAATTAATTACTTTAAATTTCATCTTATTTGCCATTATCATACTTAATGTGGCAAAGGTACGACGGAGCCGTATTTTGGTTTAGTAATTATCATGTATAAATCAGTTAACTGTAAGCAATAACTAAATAGGTTAATGTCTGGCGCTATCATGTTTGCCTGAATCTGCAGCAACAATCGCTTCCTGTGTCCTTGAGGCGGCAACGTAAGCCTTTGCTCACCAACACACAATGTTGCTACATTCCAAAAGGCAGGAGTAGCTTAAATAGAAATCGTCAAACGTATCCATCATCGTGGCGAACTCGTGTACTTTCGCATTTATTTATGAAGGTCTCATTTCTTTGGGGGTGGTATAAACCACATAAGGTGTATATGGCTACTATAATTAATTTACGTATTTTTATACTCGTAGTTTAGCTCTCATAGTATCTGTAATTTATAAGGAATCCATGTCGTTGTAACTTTCACGCACAAGATTATTCATTCGTTTTGTTTGTGCTGAAACATACTACGACGCTGATTCTGTGATATATGTGTTTGTTCAAAGTTAGAACATACGTTTCCTATAACTGTATAGGTGGCACCGAATCGAAGGCAGTGGCTGTGGTCGCGTGACTCGCTCGCGGCTCCTCCGAGGCACGCGATGCGCCTCGTCCGCTACCTACTCCGTTCCTACGATTCATACCCGACTCCCAATAAGGAAGTGGTTCACAAATCTGCTACTGTATATTTTGGTCTCAAGCGTTATACTGATTCAACTTAATCGAAAATACAAATTGCAAACACTAAATTCATACATACTAACCACTTTCGAACAAATTTCTTTACTTAGTTGTCAATGAGAGCATGGTGGCACTCACCGGAGACCTCCCTCTGTATGAGGTCGGTGACGTTCCTGCGGAGGGCGCTGAGCCGCCTCTTGGAGCGCGGGTGCAGCCTCTTGCGCACCCCGCGGGGGGCCCTCCGGGGCAGCGGCGCCTCCTCGCCCTCCGCCGAGAGCGCTATGGGCGGCAGGAAGAAGCGCGCGGGCGGGGGGCGGCGCGCCCAGTGGGCCGCCATGGGCGTGGAGCAGGCCACCGGCACCTCCGCGGGCAGGGGCGGCAGGGTGCGCGGGGGGCGCCAGGGGCCCACCAGGCAGGGCGGCGACGGCAGCGCCACCAGCTCCAGTGGCCGCTGGTGCAGGGTCACGTTGCCCAGCTCGAAGCGCAGGGTGACCGCCCCCGAGGGGGCGCGCAGGGGCATCGCCGCGGGGGGAGGGGGGCGGTCGCCGTCCTCTGCGGCGGTGGCTCCCAGCAGCTGCGGCGGAGTGGACGAGAGCACGCCGAACGGCTCGCTGAAGTAGAACAGGCACAACGGACGACCCTGCGCCAAACAAATGCAATATGGTTTTACAAACCCTCGTGCCGTGTCCATTAGAAGAATTACTATATGAAACAATAATTTATTTGGGCGTACTAATGATAGGAATGTTTTAAAATATATGTAAGATCCATAAAATAACTATTTGAAATGCAACTTAAGCACAATGGCGATCACTGAAGCAAGAGATGTGGGTGAGCTGAGCTGCGCTGTGAGAAGGTTGGGCGTACCGCGAGGTCGTCGGCGGTGGAGGTGGCGGCGTCGGAGCGGCTGGAGTCCATGGGCGCTCTGCGGCGGCTGCCCCGAGACTGCGCCCGGCAGCAGGCCGTGCCACCGGGAGACGTCGCCGCCCGCCTCAGCCATCATATCTCTATCATAAGCCACGCTCGCTCAATCATTGCGAGCGTGTTGTGCCCGAAAGGAATGAACACGGGTATGTACTATGAGGATTAACATTTCCATAATGTGTTGATCGCTTCAATTTCGTTACATAATTTCAGACCGATTGCATTGCCATCCTCTAGTAACAATCGATGTTAGGCAGATATAGTTAATATGTACATGATGTCAATCATGAATATAATGTATGTGTATCGTACTGATGAAGCACATGTCAACAAGGAGTGCTCATTGATTTCCCAATTGCCCCGAATCGGCGTCGCTCGCCTCCTGATGGGCCCTTCGTTGTGAGGTATGTTCGCTGCTACTTATTTCAACATACGCATCGTTCTCTATATGACTTATTAATATATATTGGATTGAAACGACACTGACAATATAATTCTAAGAAGTAGTTTTGTTTGACAAACATTCGTAGTTTTTTTTTTTTTAATATTTACGTTATTTTGGCGATAGGTGACATACGATTAATAACTATTTATCTCTTAATGTAAAAACATTGAGACTCCAGTGTCATGACGATTCCTAAGATAATTCAATTAAAGATAAATTATTTCTAGAGGTATGAAGTACTTCTTTGAAATCCATACATACGCGGCGGTTATATAGTTCTGTTAAACATTATCTTTCTCCCTAATTGCTACCAACCCTCATAGATGTGATGCACGGGATGTCGCCAAAGTGAAGTTTATCTTTCATTAATACACACAGCAATGGAATGAATGCTGGAACCCAATGTGAAGTTGGATGTTAAATTTATCAGCGTGGAGTGCATGGAATTCAATTCTAAATTAATTGATTTTAACAAAGCATGTTGTGAAATATGTCTGTTAAGGAGCAAGCGGCGGTTGGCGCCTCATAGACTCAATTCATACTCTGCTCCAGCAGTAGCCTCTAGTCATCTAACAAACATTGTTTTATTCGTTTAGTATCCAACTTCTACAACAGAAACAATACACACAGAATAGTGTAAGATTGAGCACGTGATATTTGTTGTGACTTGTACAGACATTCATAGGAGTTCTGAATTCTTCTGTCTACCCTGAACATGTGTCAATATAAAATTGTAATATTGTTTATCAAAGTATTACCAGCGCAAATTCTAGCATTAATACAAATAAATTCACGCTCTATAATTACTTCTCGGCCAATTTTACTCATAGCTTTGCTATTGGATTTGTGACTTTATATTGATGCAGTAGGAGTCATCTGACCCAGTTGATGTCCATTAATGACAATTAGTGGCTATGAATCGCGAAAATGTACTTGAAAGACAGCTTGACGAGGACTGTGCGACATGTAGAGGTCGCTGTTGCGGTCGTCGCCCTCCGAAGGGGCTCGACTGATAAGCGAGGCGAGGGCAACAGTGCACCAGAGACCTTCTTATCGCGGTCACCACAACATCATGACATAACGTAAGACGTCAATATTTAGGATTATTACATATTTTGAGGCCGTCTGGAGTACTTATAACAGTAAATATATGCTGAAGAATGGGTTACTTTCCTCACGATGAGCAAAACATCGTGGCAGGTGGTGCATTTCTCATGTTCATCGTTTATTATTGCCTTTATTTCCTTTATGTCTTTTCTATTGATCTACCTTTAAATTAACTCGATCATGGCCCAAAAAACTATATTGCACTTACAATTAACTTTTAGGTATCAAAGACTAATTTGACACTTTTCAAACAAACAGATTTAAATGCATTAATACATATACTCACTTCAATCTCTTTCGGGGTATAAAGCAACACAGATAAACAAAACATCTTTAGTTGTGTAATGTAATATATTTCACAGGAGGTTAACAGGTACAGGTAACACTGGATTTAATTATAAACATAGTTCGTTAAGATTTGTCCCTGTATGTATGTGTGCAATCTGTGATCTCTGCATCTCTTTTAAAGCAAAACGACCGTCATTTCAACAACTTCACTCTACTGAAGAAAACTTTAATTTCTCTGATATATATGTTAGAGAAGCTCCTGTGTCTCATTTCTGCAGTGTGCGCTAAAGCTGTGTGTGAGATGGAGCAAATGATTAAAGAAATGTTCCCATTATAAGAGGCCTAGTACATCCTCGTACATGTTTCAATTAGAATTCTCTCTCCTATCTACATATCTATTAGTGGGCAATGGCTGTAAATGGGCTTAATTGGGCGCGGTGGGAATCCGTCGCCGCCGCTGCGCGTGTCACATGGCGGCCAGTGCGCCGGCGACGCAGCGTCCACCGCACGCTCCTTCGGCCGCCACGCGCCGCGACTACACCTGCCGATAAGGCCTGCGCAAGTGTTTGTGATTGTGAATTTATTGTGCTACTATTTCATTTCATTGCGTTTTTTAATATTATTACTATGGTTTACAAAAAATAAGAAATTTTGAAGTAGAACCAAAATACGAGTAATTTAAAGGCTCTGGTATCGGTATATTGTTTCTTGATAAAGTAAATAGGATCACAAAAGAGCGTTAATTGTTGGGACACACCACAAAATTAAACTCTTGGGGTGATGATTAATAGCGTTTCTGTTCAGAAGGTCGTTTGAAAATGTTAAACTGGTAGTGAACTGCAACGTGATTTGCTTAGACTATTAAAGTGTAAAAGGGGTTTTAGGTTTTACAAATCCTGATTTTGGCGATTGTTTCGAAATAGCCGGAAGATAAGTTTGTGCCAATACATAGTGACAGAGCTGACCACGAAACCGCACTATTATAGTCAAATTGAAGTGACTCAGGCGCTTGGCATAGTTGAGACAAAAACTGTTACCTTAGATTCAGACTTCTCCTCCCTTTTTTAAATCAAATTATTTTATCAATCACACATCGTAAATATTAAAACGTCTACTTATTCTTTCATTAAGATCACTGCTATTTACAAAGTAGCATTTATTTCAAGCATCTATTTTCAGTAATCAGCGATCGGCTTTAACAACTTATTATGTACGAGTATGTGTAAATGCTGACATGCACACAAGTTATTAACTTTTAAATAACATTCATACTTTCATCCTCTTCGTTTGGACCTATTTCCGGAGTGACATGGATCTCGATATTATCAATAATTGGTGATATTAGGTGGTCTTCTAAGACGGTTAGTCCATAGCTGCATGTCGCAATGCTGAGCGCCCTTGCGAGTGCAGAGGCCGCGAGAGCAAGGGCGGACTAGTGGGCTGACGCGTGGGTGAGGCCTCCGCCCAACGCTCGCACCACTATGGAGAGGAGGCTCTTCTGGCACTGACAGTTTGCGGATCGACTAAGCGCCACGCTACGCTGCGGTTAGTCACGATATCATAGCCGGTATGAGGAGTTAACGTGTCTCTATGTATGAAAAGTTTTACTGGTTATATTATTTCAAAATTGTTTTTGAACTATATACCTTACCGTGACATCGAATAATGTTGTCGTATTTCATTCTGATAAATATTTCAACAAGTATGGTGTGATAGTAAGTGCACGCTATTGAGTTGTAATGTAAATATAATGTAACACTCGAGGTAAAATACATTTAAAATACATACGTAACATTGGAAAACAGTCTAAATCTAATCTAAAAGTTGTTATCTCTATAAAGTGTCTGTTATCTCCTTTCAAATATGTGGAAAGCAAGTAGGAGTGACTTTAATTATCTTTCACCAAGTGCTCGCTGACCTAAAATCTCTCATGATAATCAACGACACGATTGTAGCATTAATAATGAATGAATATGGCGACTGCTTCATAAGTGTAGACTCACCCGCCCGGCATATTATAAATACTATATGACGTGGTTAGTTCTTTCTATTGCCTATCCACATTCGTATGGGACAGCTTTAATAACAGTAACAATCGAGTAAATTACGTAAAACACGGAAGAAACTGTAATAGAGGAAGATGATAAAATTTAAGGGAAGAGTAATAACACAAATATAGTCAGCTTCATTTTATTTTGACTGTAACTCGCATTTTTTTCTCATAATTAAGGCAAACCGTTCACGACCATTAATACTTGCGGGGTAGTCAGAGGTACATGTTTCCATTTCCGCAATTGCGAAGGTAGTATTCTATGGCCACCTCGAATCCACGTTTTGACCAGATACTCAGTACTCAAAGTGACAGGTGGTAAGCCATGTCGCACTTTACAAGTACTGACTATAACCTATTCGAGGTGCAGATAGCTTTCCTCACGCTGTTGTCTTTCACCGTAATATTCGATATAATATTTCTCATAATTAATCTCTTCAAGATATCAATTTATTAAGGTGACTCTAAAATACGAGATTAATCTATGATAAAAATTAATTTCTAAACGTTCGTATGGTAATTAAACTGGTCCCATATAGCAAGCTGCGAGACGGCATACTCTTGCATTTTATTAGTAAATCATAAAACTGGATATTAACAAAGCTACTCGTATTCAAACGAGATTACAAAATCGCCATAAAGCCATAGAAACAGTGTTGAGTTTTATAATTCTCTGTTCGGTATTAAAATATTTACGTTGAAAGTTATTTCATGGAATTAAAGAAAGTTAAAGAACTGACGACCAGTGGACCTGATAACATTCAAAGTCTTTTTTACTATATCGAAATCGGCACAGTACTGACTACATTAATAAAATGATTAGACCAATGGGCATGCTCCTTTATCGTATGGGACTGATATGGGACTGATATGGCCTCTTGTTCGTCTCGTGAGGATGTTCTCTGCAGTCTCTCTGCGCCTCCGCTGAGCCAAGAGCGGCGTTATCAGAAGTCTTGCTCCTCGCGTGCAATCAGCGTCGCGCCGCCCGATAACCCGATCGCTCCCAATCGATCGTAAATCGCACAATAATCGCAGCGCGCCGGCGCTTGCACCGCTGGCCCAGTTAGGCGCGCACGAGGGGCGGCCGCATCTCTGTTTGTACACAAACAAACAAATGTCAGATGATTGGAGAGACTATGTTTAGATGGCATTTGTGAGCCGTGACGGCCGCCCCGCCTCCGCCGCCGCTGCTCGCCGCTGCATCCATTCTGTCTCAATTAAAAAAAGATATAAGGAAGCCAGTTGCACACGTGTTGACAAACATAATGCTCAATCCAGTTACACACAATACTTCGGGCTCATCAGGCACAAAGAGCTCGCAAACCGACGATCGTTGGAGCAAGCGATTCTCAAATGGAGGTTGGGCCTCAACAAACGTAGTGTAGGACTCCCTCCTGCCTACGTCCAGCAGTAGACTACACAGGGTGATTGATTGATTGGGCAATTCCTGAAGCTGTTTGCAGACTCCTTAACCAAACCCTGCCGTCATGTCCCACGTGGGTGGTGGAGCCTTGCCATCCGAGTCGATGTTGGTATCCGGATAGGCCCAATCTATTGCCCTTTCTAAGTAAGAGATCTGCTTCAAGCGGTTTCTGGTCCATCAACGCCCAAAGTCTGCGGGCCCTCATTAAGGACTAAATGTTTTAAGGCTGTATTCCATTTGAAAATTATTTAAAATTGAAAGCGTAAGAAAGTGCATTCGTCCTTTTATAGCTTCATATAGCACAGTCGGCCAGATCCATGAGAGACTCGCGCAGTGGCGCAGCGCCGCTTAGTCGTCTTTCCCACGTGTCGGGGACACTTATTTTTAACTTAACCCGCGGCGCCCTTCGACCAAATTATCTCTCTTGGTCAGCTGCTCACAGCAGCCATCCTTATAAAATCCTGTAGCCGCCTTTATTTAGAGAAAGCTCTCATGTCGTTTTCAACTGCAGACATTGATTGCCGTAGCTCAATTGTTTGAACATTGTATGACCCACTCGCGTCTATCTTATGCAATGACAGTCGTTGTCTTACCTATGCAATAACTTTGTGTGTGCTAAGGAGAGTAAATATTGATTATTTTAAGATAAGCCCTTAATTATTTGCCTAGTATTCATGGTTCCCAACCAGTACATAGTATTAATATCGTGAATGTAGTGCACAGTGGTTGTGCTGTGTTGTGTGTGGCGGCGGGGGGCGCCTTGGCTCAAGGTGATCGGGTGCCCAGCGGACAACTCGATTCTCTCGCGCATTTTATTCACTTTTATTCGGTGAACACCCTGAAGGAATCGCATACGCAGGTCAAGCTCAGCGCCTGCCAAGCGAGAAATGTCTCACAAAACTTCATTTTCAAAACTATGAACTAAGAACCGCATCATGTTATGCAATAAAATAAAAAACATAATTTGAATATAAAATATTATTAAATATCATTGAGGTTAAGGCAACTAACAATTCAGTCTTACAACTTGATCTGGGGTTGACAAAACATAAGTATCCAAAGGATTTCAAAAAGATATTAATTATCTAAATTGTGCAGTCACAACGTCTACACTGAATGAATTGCATCCATCCATTGTACTGGCCATTTAGGGAATTTGTGTGAATTGGATTTGAAGCAAGCTACCGCAACGTAAAAGCAGCGCTCTTGATTGACCAGAGACAATGCCTCTCTGGTTTGCCCACATTCGAAAGGAATGCTCTTACGGAGACTAATTAAATCATAAAATACAGACCGTTTCATTGAAGAAAGAGCTTGCATTATTATTATTACTTCTTATTTCTACACTTCAATGATGCAATAAATTCCATACTCTAGTTTCTATCAGTTAGTGCGGATGTACATAACTTAATTAGCGTATAGTAAAAATTTGTATTAAATTAATATCTACGCATAATGAAAACAAATATTTCTGTAATGCTTTTGTGTATTTATATTTCATATGTATTTAATTTATTCGTTTTTTTTTTTGTAAATTGTACAAATTATAGTGTTTTTTAAAATTTAACCACATTTACACGAATCTAGATCTAAGCAAAAGTAGGAATGGTACGCCCATGCAAAGCCTCCTAAAAAAAAACATGATTAGGAATTATCACGTCCATCACAGTTGGGGCGCTATTGTGTATTGAATATAATTCGCGATCCATCTTGGATGGAAATGTAAAAGTAGTGAGATCGCGATCCTCAGTTATGCCATCGCCTGCCCACTTGAAGGTCACTGGTTCGAACCCGTTTGCCTACAACAATATTTATTGCACCAAACGCAAGGGCCCTCGACCAAAGGGTCATAGCTCTGTCGATTGGCGTAATATTCGATATAGTAGTAGATTATAAAGGCATATCTAAACATAAGACATAACTTAAAAATAAATTTTCAAACAAAATCGATAAGATGCACCCTTAAGGAAATAGTAACTAAAGACGTTGTTTTCGTTGGTCGTTTTCTTATTTTATATATTGAGAAAAATGTGTTTTTCAGTAATTCATAACGTAACAAGTTAAGTGAGGACAGTGATATCAACGAAAGTTTGTGTAGTGTAAATAGTGCAATTGTGTGGCAGTGATGAGAGAGGTCGAAAGGTGGAGATGAAGCGCGTGGCCCCCGAGCCCCCGCCGCGGAGCCCCGCCAAGGCGCCGCCCCACTCGCCGGCGCCCTATGAGGACCACCTGCACATCTCCAAACGTAAGTCATTTCATCAAATCATTTCACGTAATTTTTCTTATACTCTCGGTTTATAATACGTATATAGGTACTTACATGCAACTTTAAAGCCAAGGTAAAATAACAAATTATTTAATGTTCCCTATACATACTTGCAATTTATATGATTTATTGATTAATGATACTTGCATTGCAACCATATTCACCGAATACGAAGTAATAGAGGTTTGACATGAAAAAAATACGATTCCTAAACATTAAGATTATAGTTTACGTACAAATAATTAACGTCATTCAATTAATGTAGTAATGTAAATATTTTATTGCATTTAAATGTTTTTCTGAGTAAATCCAATTATGAATTGTGTTGAACGGAACGGCGTTGAGTAATGTTGAAAACTGTCAAGTTTGACATACGAA
Source organism: Leucoptera coffeella (assembly GCA_030578115.1). Lineage (NCBI taxonomy): Eukaryota > Metazoa > Arthropoda > Insecta > Lepidoptera > Lyonetiidae > Leucoptera > Leucoptera coffeella. The sequence goes on along the minus strand of JAMBLF010000962.1, from coordinate 89,921 downwards.
CTGTCAAGCACATTCAAGGGCTTTGGCATCTGTTCTCCTTCCCGCTCTCGCAACAACGTCTCGTATAGTGCGCTCTTTCACTTTCGCCCACTAGAATTCTTCAAAAGTTGCACCAAGTAGCGGAGGTTTCTTACGCCCGCATAATAATGTTTTCGTGAAATTATTTTGTTTTTTCCTACATAATCGGTTTCGAAAAGTGTGTACCGGTTCTCTACTTAATAACTAATGTATTGAATTTATCAGAGAGTACCGGAAGTGCTGTAAATAGGATTTCAGTGTGTTTCAAAGTTTGGATTAAGTTTTCAAGTTGAGTGTGGTTCTGTTGTGATGTTACTTGGAAAATAATAGTTGGATTAACGTCAGCGGCACCGTCGGAGAAATCGGAGCATGGAATCTGCCTCGGGATACGTGGGTGAGTGAAGAGCGCACTGCCTCCGCTGACCCCGGCAGCCTTGGCGGCTACGCGTTTCTTGTTCTCGTTAATGAATCTCGCCGTGATGCAAGAGTGTCGCCGTCGCTGGCCACCCTTGTTGACTCAACTGCGCCTATCTTATCGCGATTACCAGGCCACTGATAACGTTCATTAGATAATCTAATTTTGGTGGAACTGACGCATTGGAGCACTGGAGGTGCTTTCTGATGGAACCTCTGTTGAATTTCGTATAAGTCTTATGTCATCGAATTCTAAAGAATATGCAGCTGACATCATCATCATGATATGATAAAAACTCGTTTTTTAAGTTATGATAACTATGCATGACACTAAATTAAAATTTATAAAATTTTAAAGCTTTTTATTACTTATACTAGAATGTAAATATTACTGTTTTTGGTTTATCATTTATTCAATAAAGATAAATAGTTAACATTAAAAAGTAAACAAGGTCTCAAATGGCCCTGTTAATTTTGGTTAATAATAAATATATTAGGTACATTTAAGCTCTATTTGGAAATGTAATCTTTGTTCAAGGATAATTATGACAGTCTCTTCTTAGGGTCACTGCTCATGTTTATATAAATTGCTGCCTACTTGCACAAATTCAGTACAGTATCCTTCATCTTCTTGCAACACTCATTTTGTATGTCCTTTCTCTATCTTTTATAATATACGTGATTACCACTGGTCTCACCCCATTATTGAAACATTATTTCTGTTTGATCACAGCAGTTAAACAATCATTACATGGTAAATATTAACACCTATAGTCATATTAGCGCATGGAGATATCACCCGGTCACACATGCAATATTTTTGGTAAAATTTTCAGAAGGAGAGGATATAAAGAACAAGCAATATAGCTCTGTAGTTGGAGCGTTTTTTGCCTTTGAATTAGTTGGTTCATGTTTTAAGGATTTCTATGTTAATTTACTTATGCAGTAAAAAATATTTTGTTCAATGAACCAGCAAAGGGGAGTGAAAACATGAGAAAACCTACCTATTTCTGCTCTGGTAATGGTTAAGTAGAGGTGACACAGTATTTTACCTACCAAGCTAGTCGCTGACTATCTGGCTTTTTGTAGGAATGAGCTTGTCATAAAATTATTAGTTACATCCATACATAATTAATGGGATTAGTGAAATGGACATACTAGTTAATATCTGACTATCCTGCAACGAGTAATGGTTGTGAAGTGTATGCAGTCCAGTATATTAACTGTTCAATACACACTTAAGAAATCCATGTTTATATTTGACTATTTGACATTGATTGATTTTCGTTCCGAGAGTAAATACTTATAATTCATGATACGTTTACATTACAATTATTACCATAATGCAAGAGTAGGCAGAGATAATGCATCCCCATTATCCAGCTCCAAACAGAGCATTGTCACTAGATAGATATTATACACCTTGCAACTGATAACTAATATAACTAATAAAACATTCCCCAAGTCATTGCACCTACACCCACGGGGAGATCTAATTTATGATGTACTCTTTCAGTATTTCTGTTATTTGTGCTCATCAGAAGGATTCTCGTGTAACTGCCACTCCAGTGTAGCTATATTACACTCTTTATCCTATCTTCCATTCACATAATATCAAACTTAAACATATCTTCCAAACTCAAAAATGACCAATGGTTAGTTATGAGAGTTGTGTTGTTTAACATGCATCCATACATATAGTTATACAAATTCCTCTAATCCCTTTTAAGCTGGATAAAAATTTGCAATCAGCATTTGCTTAGTGTTAACAATTGGTAACATAGAGAGCCCGGCTTGATGTATATTATTTTATTTCACTTTAGGATTCACTCCTTGTGACATTGCTCACAGGTTGTAAGCGCATCATCCAATGGAATCCATTCATTCCTATTTCCTTTGGAACCATGTACAACCTGCTGAGAAGAACAGCAGTTACTGAGAATTTTACTTAGTTATATTTCAGGCTAGCAGGGGTAACTGTTCAATATGATACACCATGAACTGTACCCACTCTTCTGTCACCCAGTTAGTACTAAGCAGGTAGTCTTGAGGTTACTTTCACCTTAATAACTATAACTAAACCATTGTTTCAGCAATTATTGGCGATAAGTTTTTTCTTAGTCATGGCCAACATATTTAAAATGTTGGAGAGATTGGATAGTTACATTAGTTATTCAAAACCCAGATTAGCACATAACTAGTTAGTTATCTGCTTTTGTTAATTCTGTTATATGAAGTTAATTAGCTATGGTGCAATACTGTAGTTTATCTAATGAGTTGACTAAGTAAGTAGTTACTTGAATTAGAATTAGTTAAGGCAAATTCATATGTAACAAATTCTGCCCAAGTATATTGTTTAAAGAATGTATTAGTTAGTTACTTCTTTTAAATCTTCCCCAATAATTCGCAAGTGGCATTATACAGACAGTATAGTTAGAACATAGTGATGATTAACTACATGTTGTTTGCCACCCTGGAGTATTCGGTTTACGTAAAAGAAGTCCCACCTTTAGTAGTAATAGACAAAAGTGCATGTAGATGTCTGGGAGCCGGTGGAAAGCGCCCAGTGGGTCACGCACTGTTTCCGCTGCGCCGCGCGTGCGGATTGCGTTTCTGCAGCGCGGATCGGGTTGCCGCCACTACTCCTGCTCCGATATCTGTTACGCGCACTGCTCTTCCGTTGCCAATTTACTTGGCCTCTCTCAGTAGCAAGTTGTGACTAATAACTGTCTCTACGTTTACAGGATGAAAGATATATTTAATTAACGTCCCTGAATGAAATCGATTTTAGATGGTATAACAATAAACCTAACACGTCAACCCGTTTATTTATTAATTATATTAACATATTTCGCAATCAGGAGTTAAATGTCCTTCAGGTGGGGTCCGCTGTCTTGGCCTTTGGCTCCAGTTACGAGTAACAACTGAGTTAGTTAGTTGTATCTCGAAATGTATGACGGTAACTACTGATGGTGTTTCCTAATGTGCCGAAGATGCGGCCAGTGGCGGTGGGCTGGTGCCCTCCAAGGCCGTGTATCGACCTGCGCCCACCGCCCGCAGGAGACTGTTGACCCAATGCGCCGCTCGATATGGAGGCGACCGTTACTTATTCTTTATTTGATGCAAATTAACCACTCACATGTGCCTCGTGTTGCTACTATCATTAATGGGCCATGGCATTACTAATTGCCTTTACTAAATTGTTCTTTTAAACTAACTATAAATAGTTATGTTAAAGGTTTAAGTGATTCGCATTGTAGTTACACGACCTAACCTAGTTAGTAAGGATGATGGATTTTCTTAGGGAGTTTAATTATTTGAGTATGGTAATTCTGTGATGAGTTTGCATATGTCCCATCGTAGTTTCGGGGCACAGTTAGTTGCACCAACTGTTGCAGCAGAGAATGTTGAGACGGGCGGTGGAATATGTTTGCGCGTGCGATTCTCGGTTGGCCGCGATGAGTCGAATGCGTAGAGACTAACTATAACTACACCTAGTTATAAAGAAATCATGGTTAAAAAATGTACCTACTTTTTAATTATCATTTATAAAATTTCTTTTGATAGACATTGGTGGTCCTTAAGTAAGTATAGCATTGTATTGAAACGGAAGTGACGTTAATGCATGACATGTATTACATTATCGTAACAGTAACATTTGTTAGTAAACTCTTTAAAACCGACGAAGTATGTGAGTACAAAGTCATTTAGTTAATATCGTACAATGCTTTTTATCCTGTTTCTATGCCTGTGCATAGTAAATTATAAGTATATTATGTTCAAATCAGAAGTGAAGTTCAATGGATGCAAATTGTCTTCCCAATAGTCATCATCCTCCGTTGCTAGGTTTGTGTTAACTAGGAGCGAGCGCCAGTGCCTATCTGCGATGGGCTTGATTGGCCCCTCAGAGTGCTAATTGGGCCGCGCAATGAACCCCTCGCTCAGCCATTGTCCAGCGCTATTCATCATTTCCTAACTAGTTCAATTCATTTCTTAATTTGACTCAAGGATTGGCTTTCCTTTGCCTAAAATATAAAGAGTTAGATACGGAGTCGGCTTCCCGTGTCAGGAAAAAACAGTCGTAGTTTGTACCTACTTCTAAGTTTTGTGTAGTTGCACAGCAATCGTTATTACCTTATTACGTGGTAGCATATGCATCTTAGGTTCGTTCGATCACAATTAGTTATAATAGCCAGTATACAATGAGCACTAAGAAGTGTTAAGGAAACTCTCGTGTTTATTGCAGAATGTGTGTGCACTCGTATCAATTAACTTTCGATAGACGTTTATTGTGAATCTTCAAATGTTTGTGCAGTTCAACTAAGCTGCCTTTTACCTTGATTTTGTTCAGTCTTCTTTGACATAGTTAACAGTCATCAGTCATCTAACTAGTTATATGAAGTATATCTATATGAAATATGAGCGACATTTAGCTAGGCTAACCCATCGATGTCGAGATTCCCTTTACATTAATTTCTTAATCACCTCGTACGGTATGCAATGATTCCCAGGTTAAGTAAGTAGTAGCTAGGAAAAATTAGACGAGTAAGTGTAAACTCTTCCCATAACTATTTGAACATAGTAAGTGACGGTCCTCCGAGGTGTTAGTAAAAGCAAGTGGCTCTAGCACCTATCACTGGGGCGATGATCCCTCATTGTCGCTGCTTCGTGGCGCCTCCTCGCAACGCGCTCTGCATGCCGATGGAGCAGCAGCCTCCGCCATTTCTAATCGCCACTGATAGTTAGGCACTTACCCCAGTGGTCGCATCTCACTCTTCTATCAATCAGATGAGCTACTGCCTATCTATGTTCTATATTAACAGTTGTCTATTAGGTACATAAAATTTACTAACTAGTTAATAAAGTAGTTAGGTAACTAACTATTCGGTGACATTTTTATAATAGTTAAATGATTTTGCTCAAAATATTGATACTACCACGTCATTGTTAGACATGAGTAAACGGCTAACTAACTAATTAACTTCATGTTGAAATGCAATGTTTAGGGCGGTTTTCACCACACTTACTAAACACAATCAAGACACGCTAATGTGGGTTAAAGAGCTTAATCACGGTTTTCTATTCATTTCTGATTTCACCGTTGCAAAAATAATCATGTTTAGGCTTAAACGTGGTTACGGCTTAATTGGCTGATTTTCGTCAATTAAAGTGACTAACTCGGGTTAGGGAAGCTGTCAAAATCTTGGGCGAATAGATTAAAAAAAATTAAAAGAAACGGCTTTTTTTAATGTACCATTTTTTATTATGCGTTTTTTGATATTTGCCAATGTCAAATCGCGTAAACAAAATGAAAAGTGGCGATTTCTTAACCACGATTAAATAAAGCACCGTGAAATCCATTTTGCGAAAATCACAATCAACTACGAAAATTGATTGGGATTAAGCTTAATTCTGTTTTACTAATCAGACTTTGCTATGCATTCGGTGAAATCCAACCTTAATGTAGTTACTAATAGCTGAGTAAAATAAATAACTTGCCAACCTCTCTTTATAAAAAGAGTTTTGTGTAAATAGTTATGCCACTTATCTTTTACTTTCAATAAGCAATTGTATATGATCAAATCAGATTATTTTGTGTTCCTAAATCTTATGTTGGCCAATGCTTGAACAGATGCAGTGGTGCTCGAGAGAGCGGCGATGACGTCACCCTGCCCGCCCTCGCGAGCTATTAGGAATGAAGTTCGATGAACCTCTGTCAGTCATCTCGCGCAAATACCACAATAATGCACACCACATTTAGTTAGTGTTTCCATCGTAGAATTCGTTTAGCATAACTATGCGTCCTGGAGGCATAACTATTACTAATTACAGACAAAGACAAACGCGTTCACGACCATTAACCCAGAGTAGGGTACTCAAAGGTTCAGGTATTCATCTCCGCAACTGCGAAGGTAGTAATTCTATGGGCACCTCGAATCCACGTGTTGACCAGATAGTCAGTACTCAATGTGACAGATGGATGACCATGTCGCCATTTACAAGCACTAAATTGTTATTATCTGTTCGGGGAACAGGTAGATTTCCTCACGATTTTTTCCCTCATCCTAATATTCGATGCATTTCGTAGTTAAATGTATTTTTATTACAAAAATGTACATAGAAATTCGTAAAACTTCATTTCCATTGGTAACTACCTGCTCCAGCGGAATTTGAACCCTGTACCCGCTGACACAAAGTCAAGCCCCAAACAACTGAGCTACGTCGAACTTACAATTACTAACTTACTAGGTATGTAACTACGAGTATTAGTTAGTTACGGAGAAACTATAAGAAAGCAAATGAAGTTACATTTTATGAACTATAAGTGATTTATGACCATGTTATAACAAATTTCTACCAGATGGCGTCTAATGTGCTAGCAGTTAGTTCTTGGTTTGTGTTGTGTTGCCATATTCTTGTATGACGTTAGAAGTTATGCAGAAGTTCTTTTTGTACGTGCTCTAAGTGGATTGAACCTAGAATCCTTGTAATAGATTGCTGTACCATGCACACTAGTTATATGAGTTTTCCTTTAGGTGTTAGTTGTTACCGGGATCGTTGGTTCGTGTAAACGAGTGTCGCCGCCTAGTTGACCACTCATTGGGCTCTTGGAGAGAAAGCGGCGGAGGCCCCCTGCGGCTGGGAAGCGTCTGCTTATCACCTATTAGTAGTTATTCATAATTAACATAAGTCTATAATGCATAAATAAAATCCTTATAAATAACTAATTAGAAACCTATGGATTTCATTAACTATATGTTGAGAATTTCGGTCAGGCAAAAGTGGTTTGAACGTTTTGTAGAATATAAGTATAGTTAGGCATTTTTTTTACCCTTCAATTAGAAGAGGTGCATGATAACTATGTAACTAGATGTTTTGACTCGTAGTTATAGTTATTCTCTAGAAATGTATGAATATATTACACGTTAGTTAATCACAGTTTGTCTTGTCTATTTGTTGTAAATGTGAGCTGCTCCACCATTTTGAAGATGGACATACAGATCTGACTACCTTAGAAGGAATGAGTAATTATCGTGAAGTGCGTATAAAGGTTTTAGTTAGCAGTGTATCGCGACACCGATATTGACGCCATGCGTGCAGTGACCGTCAGCCATTCACACTGTACTACAAGCCGTATCAATAACCACGCACCTAACGATATAGTCAGATCTCTCCTATGGACTAACGCCGAGTATTAGGTACCTACCTACGCGTGCCCCGCCCTGACCTCTCCAATGATGAAGTCAGAGAGCACTTTGTCACAGCGTACGTTGCAAGTGCTAATAACTACTTACCTATTTATATATATTTTTCTAATGTGTAGTTAGTTAATAGTGCCTAGTAAGCTATGAAATTGTAGATGGCAGTTTAGTCGACCGTTATCAAGTACCCTTCGTTGCGGTTTATCGCAAGGAGCCAAACTGCCAAGGAATCACAACATTCCTGTGCTTACATATTTTTAGGACATGATACCATATATGAACAAACCGAGTTATAACAAATAATATTCTTCCCGTAGAATAGTTATGAATTTATGCATTGCACCATTAAAATGTACTAAGAAGTTAACTATTTAAATAGTTAATGTGACTGAGCAAAATTTGATAGTTTCCATCGGTAGTTAGTTACTTTAGTAACTATCGTGCTTCCGCAAGGTTGAGTCCATCAACACAATTTCCAATAGCGAACTCTAAGTTTTACCTAGCTTTGTCCGGAATGACATCTGTACCTGTTCGGTTTCTCAATGTTCTCCAACCTAAGCACCACGTCACCGTCGTCACGTGAATGGTACATTCCTGTTGCTAAACGGATTCGTTGCTAAACTGCCGGGCTCGTAAGCGCAGTGGTCCGTGGCAGCGGCTGCACAATGGCCCATGGCGGCGATCATATCATGCCTAGTCGAGCGCTCCTAGTGCGGCGGCTGGTCGCCATGCTGTCCGTGCTGAAGGCCTGCGAGGCCCTCCTGTGCCCCGCGCAACTTCCTCCCCCAGCTTTGGGTCAAGCCGATGGTACGTTCCGAGGAAACTTACGCTTATGAAGCAATTTTAGTGAACATGTGTTATGGAATTTGTGATGTTCTGATATCCAAGGTTCTTGTGTTGGATACCTACATATTCAGAGCGTATTTTTGTGCATCTCGCGATATAGCTACAAAACTTCGGAGACACCTAAAACAAAGGGATCACTTTGAGTATTTAACTATAGTTATATTAATGAAAGTTGTGAGTGAGATCATATTGAATCGAATTGGCTATATTTCGCTTATAGTTAATTTTGGCTTGATGATTTATTGCAGCATCGTTTCAAGATTCAGTCTTGGTATTTTGATGGTTTGAATGCGAAATTGTCAGACCAGATAATTACGCAATATCCATGTTGTATAGTTAACTGACTAAACATGCTAAATACTCCATGAACGCACAGAATTGACATTTACAGTTAGTCATTTTCCTTTCGCGTAAAAGTGAAAAGCGTTTTGCTAATTTGTACTTAGTTTGAGTTGCACGGAGCCAATTCTTTCAGATGTGTCATTGTGTTTCTCACACCTGTCATTGTTTGCATAACGACTTCATAGTTGGTACCTATGACCAAACATTTCGTCTCTTCGTATTTGTAAAGCAGTGAAGCTTTGTGCTACAAAATGTTCCTCTAAAACTCTTCGTGACGCATGTTTGACGTGAAATTTCCTTTTTATGTTGTTCGATTGTAAGTGCAACTTAGCTGTAGTCATGGGCGTTGACAGTTTTACTCTGCACCGTTATTTTCTCCATATAAAAAGCACACAACTTACAGAATGTATCATACGGCCAAAATTAAGAAATTATTAACTAGTTATCAGACGTGAGAGGAATAGAGTTATTGAAATGGCATTAACTAGGTATAAAATTTTGATTACTAGTTAGTGGTCAGTAACTACCCAACTTAACTAACTGGTTATTAGTTTTTGTATGAAATTAGAATTGGGAAGCATCTGATATCGGCCACGCGCTCTGTGACCACTGAGTCTCAACGGTGAGAATGAAATAAAAGTGATACATTAGGATATTGCTAAAATATTGTCAATTAGTCAGTGGTTATATGCTGTGCCCTTATGACATATCTAACTATACATGTATAGTTAGTTACATAATTAACAGTAGTTCGTAAACTATAACCAGCGTTACATAAACATACACTTGAGTTATGCTTGTCTGATAGTCGGAGCTTCGCGTGTGTATTTCTGCAATGCTAAGGGGTGAGATGCTATCCCATGAGGGTATAGCATATCGACCCCACTTTTGCCGGTTCTCTGATCGCCCTTTCCGTTTCCAGATGAGCGAGAGGACATCCAGAAGAAGGCGTTCACAAAATGGATCAACTCGCAACTGGTCAAGGTGAGCTCATTTACATTAACTATAATAATTAGTTAGTATGTTTGATATCTATACATTTGTTTTATCTTAGGTTGAAATTATTATAATTTATTGAATGAAAGCTGAAACGTATTGTGTGAGTGGAAACGTCAAAAACGTTTTCATTAATTCAACTCCCTTTTCTAGAGTTAGAAATGTGAGATAAATTTTAATTCATATAGTTAACTAGTTAGTTAGTTTTTGTATTTTTAAATTTTACTTTAGATTCTGTGATAGTGATTAACTAAGTGAATGGAAAAACTTTGCTTTTATGGCATAACTAGCAGCTGGCCTACATCTTTCAAAAGTCTTCTTCAGAGTTGTCGCAGCGAGCGATTAAGGGAATAACAGCAGAGTTTTTTTTAAAGCACTTAGAGGCACTTATAATACAATAATTGTTTTATGCTTTACAATCGTAACGCTTGCGTAGGATATGGCTGCTATTGTTGTAATTTATACGAACTATATGGCTGATGTGTGTGTGCGTTGCGTTGCAGAACAACAAGCCCCCGGTGCAGGACCTGTTCGAGGACCTGCGCGACGGAGAGGTGCTGCTCTCGCTGCTCGAGATCCTCACCGCGCAGCAGTATGTGAGTAGCCCCACCACCCTCCGCCCTTAAGCCAACCTTCAAAACCCTAAACTAACACTAGACCCTCCTACATTATATAGTGGAACATAATATAAAGAATAGACTAGTTGTGGCCGTAGGCTGTAAACTCCCCTACATTATCTATATTGTGGGATATAATATAAAGAATAGACTAGTTGTGGCCGTAGGCTGTAGCTGCCTTCAATGCGGACGTGTCGTAAATGGTGCTTAAAATGTAACCGAGGGGACACTCCCGAGGTCAGTTCCACCCCAAAAGGGATAAACACCATTATGCGGTACCGGTGCGGTGCTGACGTGTGCGTGTGTGGTTGCAGAAGCGGGAGCGGGGGCGCATGCGCGTGCACCGGCTGAACAACGTGAACCGCGCGCTGGCGGCGCTGGAGGCGGCGGGCGTGCGCCTCGTGAACATCAGCGGCGGCGACCTGGTGGACGGCAGCGCCAAGCTCACGCTGGGCCTCGTGTGGAGCGTCATCCTGCACTGGCAGCAGGCGCAGGTGCGCGACCTGCTGCCCGAGGCGCGCCACTCCTCGCTCGAGAAGACGCTGCTGGCCTGGTGCCGCCAGCAGGCCGAGCCCTACGCGGCGCAGGGCGTGCGCGTCGACGACCTGGCCGCCTCGTGGGCGGACGGGCTGGCCCTCAACGCGCTGCTGCACCGCTGGCGGCCCTCGCTCTTCCGCTTCGAGGAGCTGCTCACCAAGACGCCCGCCGAGCGGCTGGAGCACGCCTTCGCGCTCGCCCAGCAACACCTCGGCATCGCGCGGCTGCTCGACGTCGAAGGTATGTAGCAGGGATCTACGATTATACAAAGCCATTAACTGGGACCCAGCTCCTACACGGATGCTCCTTCTATGAGGAGGATGTTGTGTGAGAGTAATGCTTTGGGGTGTTTCAGACGTGGCGACGGCCAACCCGGACAAGAAGTCGATAATGATGTACCTGATGTGCGTGTTCCAAAGCGTGTGCGCGGCGGGGGGCTGCGAGGAGGGCGGGGGCTCGCGGCCGGCGTCCGGCGCCTCGGGCGAGGTGGGCGCCTACGGGGCGGCGCTCGAGGACGTGCTCACGTGGCTGCTGGAGGCGGAGGAGCGGTTGGCCGCCGCGCCGCCCCCGCACGCCTCCTGCCTCACCACGCTCAACGAGCAGTTCCACGCGCACGAGGTACCCGCCAACCACACGCACTCATTGCTCTAGTCATACTAATGCTACTGCACCATTTAGTAGGCAAGAGTATCACTAAAACACCAGATAAGTTTAAACTCATTAACTAACTAATTATACCAACACTGAATAACCTATTTTAATATTATCTCGACCTTATATACTGCCTTACATATTGTTATAATTTAAGCCTGTTTAACTTCAAACCAACATATTAAGTGAAGTTTTGGTAAGTGCATTGACTTATTAAATAACTACTATTAAACGTATGTTGCAGCGTTTCCTGGAAGAGTTGTGCGGGGGCCAGGGGCGCGTGGGCGAGGTGGTGGAGTGGGGCGCGCGGCTGGCCAGCGGGGGCGACGTGTCGCGGGAGGAGGCGCGCGAGTTGCGGCTGCAGCTGCGGCTGCTGGGCGCGCGCTGGGACCACCTGCGCACCGCCGCCGCCGACAGGCAGAGGGCGCTCGCCACCGCGCTCGGTGAGCAGCGGGCCCTGCGCCTGCGCACGCTGGCCGAGGCGCTCACCGACGCCGAGGAGCGCATCTCGCGCGCGGGGAGCCGGCGAGGTGCCGTGGCGGCCGTGAGGCGGCGCCTGCGCAGGCACCAGCCGCTGCTAGACGAGGTGGCGCAGAGCGTGCTCGTACTGGAGAGCGACGCGGACCCCTCGGCCGCCGCCGCAGAGGACGAGCTGCACGCGCTGGCCGAGAGATGGACGCACGCCTGCGCCTGGACTCTCAAGAGACTCGCTCAGCTGAGGGCGCTCGCCAAGGCCAGGCTACAGGTGAGTACACGTTCTATGAAGCTGATTCGCAATGGCAATGCTAGATGCCGGTAGCTTGCAATTGATCGCTCGCGTGTTGGTCAGGTGATTGAGGAGCTGAAGGGGCACGCGCAGCGCTGCGAGGCGATCGAGGGCGCGCTGAAGCAGATGGAGGCGCAGCCCGCCAGCGAGGTGGGTGAGGCCCTGAGCAGCGCCAGACGGCTCCAGGAGGCGCACCGGGCGCTGCTGCGGCAGAGGCGGAGCGTCGACAGCGTCGCCGAGAGGGCGCGCGCACTGCTGCAGGAGCCCAGCGCCAACATGGGTGCGTGACATCATCATTTACTACTGTTTTCCGGTCTGGTCTTTGATTATAATGCTATATATGTATTTATCTATGTTTCTTAAATATACGTTGACTTAAATGTACTTACCAAGGGACTAGTTCAATTGGTGTAATAATGTCCGAATATGATATTATTATTCCATGGTGATGTATCTCATACATACGAGTGGCATAGTGCAGCATAGTGAGGTGTGCTGGGTTGCAGGCGAGGGCGCTGCGGAGGGCGAGTGGGCGGACGACGGCGCGGAGCTGGAGGGCGAGCGCAGCGACGAGCAGCACGAGGAGGCGGCGCGGGAGGAGCGCGCGCAGAGGGAGCTGCACGAGTGGGCGGCGCGCGCAGAGGAGATGGCCGACCGCCTCGACGCCATGCGCATCATCATCGACGTGCACGCGCAGAGGGTCAGTGCCACACGCCACCATCACACGTGTAACAAAGCGGGTAGAGACTAACTAGAAAGGGCTCCATGTGCGGGTGGATAACACATTATACCCTTAATAGAATTATTTTCAACCAATAGATAGTATTTAGATAGGGTTAGTTCGGATTAAAATATATTAAATTATTATGTACCTACCTGTCTAAAATAGCAGTCGAGTTCAAGTTTCATTGAATTGTTAATTTAGCTGTGTTTAAGTATTTTCGTATATTCAGTATGAAAATGTGTGTTGCAGATTCGCGCGCTGGGCTTCCCAGTGGAGCTGACGGAGGGCTCCCCCTCTCCGCCGCCCAGCCCCCGCACCCCCGCCCCCGCTGCGCCCCTCAAGGACGCCGACGACACCGCGGTACGTCCATGCCTCATCCCTGTCTATCCCATGTACACAATTATGATTATTTACGAAAAGTCTAATCAAATCAAATCAAATCAAATCAAATTTTTATTTGCAAACACACGTTTTCGCTGTTGTTACAAAATGGTATAAGGTACAGTGTGTTCGACCGTATCAGGCATGCAAATTAACATAATTTTGTTGAATGCTTTTCACCTAATTGACAATAAACATGCAATACATATTATTAAATTGATTATGGAATTATAGTAAAGTCAAAAATTACATGTCTAGGTTAGGATATATTTATTAATAATTGTCATATAACATGCATTATTAATTATTTTATTTAGAATGTCAATATTAAAATAGTAATAAAATAATATCTAATTAAATAAAATGTCATATTTATGATATATATTCTTAATGGAAATGTAATGAGTCCTCTAATTGATCGTGCAAATATTCAGACACCGTATAGTAAGCCTTATCCAGAAGGAACTTTGACAGCCTTAATTTAAAAGCGTATAATGTGGCCACATTTCTAATGGCACCTGGTAGCTTATTATATATGACAGGTATCATAGCGACAATACTTTTTTTGCTCTTGGCATAATTGAACCGTGTATATTCTAATATATTCCTACGGCGTTGACTCTGTAGAGTCTTAAATAAGTGAGAGTTTCTTCGTACGAAGAGACCCACCTCCATTATATAAATGCATGGCAAAGTCATTAATCGCAATGCTATAAATTTGTCTAGTCTATAAATTTCTATAGTCTCACTACAGCAAGCGCTAACTAATGCGGAAGGTCGGATGATTCATCATGTTCTTCCTCATCGTCAAAGTGATTCAGCTAATCAATTACTCAACTAAGTGTTGTGTCAATGTTATAACTGCGTTGACGGATGGCTTTGTTGCAGGGGGAGGGCAGCGACAGGAAGCGCGCGCGTCTCTCGGCCGACGAGTGGACCCTCGCCATCATGCAAGAGCTTAACCAGGTGAGCCTCACTTGTACTGGCTACTTTGGAATGCCAAAGAATCCTCCATTCGTACCCTAGATACAATATAAGCTAATCTTCCTTATATTCATCTATTTATTAGGATCCGGTCGTAGTCTAGAACGAAAATACCATTAACTAGTTATTCATTCTTTCCTTCTTCTTTGGAGGCGACTGTGGAACGACCGGAGAAGCTTTGTATGAATATGTCACTAGTTTTTTAATTTAACCTTGAAGATATTTTGTGCATAGTAGATAGTGTTTGCGACCAGTGTACGATGATTACTGTATGGGCGCGTATGTGTTCCAGTGCAAGGAGCACCTGAGCAGCGAGGGAGGCGACGAGGCGCGCAAGATGGCGCAGGAGGCGCTCGACAGGGCCACGCACGCCACGCGCACGCACGGTGAGCCACGCGGACCTAGCACCCACTCGCATTCGGTGGGAGGTTTCCATCATTATCCACAAATTGGTGGAAGGGCAATTGCACAGCGGTCTAAATGACGATCGACCCCGATAATCTAAATGACATACTGAAAAGAGGTCGTTACAAGAACCTACCTGTGTATAACCCTTAGCTGTACATGAGGAGACGCATGGATATCTAGGGAGCGAAAGTGGTTTGTGAGGATAAGTTAAAATGGGCGTCTCTATGGTACTACTCCTCTGTAGAGAGTCAGGGTGATGTTAATGCATGCGTTGATATTCCAGAGGGCGAGGAGGTGCCGAGCGCGGCGGGGGAGCGGGTGCGCGCCGCCTGCCTGGAGATCCGCAACGCGCTCAACCTGCTGGAGGACAAGGCGGCCGTGCTGCAGGCGGCGCACCAGCTCGCCTCCGAGCTCAGCGAGGCGCTGCACTGGGCCAACCACCTGCAAGGTACCACCCCGCCACAGCGCTATATACATTTCAAACATAAGCCATACACACATACAAAGATACAGGCCTCTGCGTCCCCCACGGGATAGGCAGCGACCATCGTTTGACACATATCTCTCTTGCTTCACTAATACCCATTAACATTCTCATACGCATGCGCCTTGAGAATAATGTCTTGATTTGTGCAAGTGTTGAATGTCAAAGGGGGCGTTATAATGCTAGGAGTGTCTTGTGCAGGGCCTGCGTCCCGCGCGCTGCTGGTGCACGTGCGCAACCGCGTGCGCGCCGCCAAGCGCCTGCAGCCGCACATCGACGCCCTGGAGAAGCGCAGCGAGGCGCTGCTGATGAAGGCGCTGCCGCCGGCGCACGCGCGCCACGTGCAGGAGGCGGTGCAGCCCCTCGCAGCGCAGCACCAGCAACTGCTGCACCTGCTGCAGGACAAGGAGATCGAGTACAAGGCGCAGCTGGCGGACCTCGAGCACAGCGGCCAAGGTCAGCGCCCACCCCACGACACATACGTATAGTATAGTGTTTAATGTACGCATTTTATCTTGATAGAAAAAGGGAAAACAATCAAGAACTTTTTTCATTGCCATTGCTGTCGGAGACCCAATGTGACAAGTGGTAAACCGTGTCGCCATTTACAAGCAGTAACTATTACCTGTTCGGGGAACATGTAGATTTTCCCACAATGTTTTCCCTCACCGTAGTATTCGATATTCGTAAATTTTCCCAAATATATTTTTATTACGGTAATGTACATAGATATTCATTAAACTTCATTTCCATTGCTACATGCTCCGGCGGGATTTGAGCCCTGTACCCACTGATAAAGAGTCAAGCCTGGAACGACTTATCTACGCCGAATTACCGAGGGTTCACTAAGTTATTTAATACGAAGTGCAAAGAGACTGGGGCTTTTTGGGAGCATTGTTCCTTTTTAAAAGTCCAATTTGCTTTCAGTGTCTGCGAGTGAGCCGGGGAGTGAGGTGGCGGCGCGAGTGGAGGCGGCCAAGCAGCGGCTCTCGCTCTGGGCGGAGGAGACGCTGCCGCCGCCGCCGCCCGACGTGGCCGCCATCCGACAGCTCATACACGACCAACAGGTGCCTACTCAGAACAAACTTATTTACATCCGTCTATCCTAGCAGGGTGAATAGAATGGCCCACAAATGTAATTAGTCCAATATTCGCCTATGAGGAATGAATTTACTTGACTTTCTACTACATGATTACAATACTACTCATATTGAATAAAAAGATAGCATTGTATTTGTAATTATTTAAGAAAAATGTAATGTAAATGGTATTACTAATTCTGATAGAAATGGGAAGAAGATCGCTCGGAGTTGGAGAGCGAGCTGAAGAAGCTGGAGGCAGAGGGCGCCGGTGAGCAGGCGAAGGGGCTCGCGGAGAGGCTGCAGGAGATCGCGCAGCGGCGGAAGGAGTACAACCACTCGCTGCACGAGGCGCTCGCCGCCACCGAGGACATCATGAAGTGAGTGCACCACAGTGGTCTCCCTAGTTTCAATCTCTTCATTATGAACAACTTCGCTTTATTCCTCATTCATATACATGTGGACTAAAATTTAAAAAAGGGGAATTTCACATTGTAAGCAATGAAATAAAATATCCTTACACCTATCCGTAGCCCTAGACTGCTTAACGTTAATACTACGGTGAGGGAAAACATCCTGAGGAAACCTACCCAATTCCCGAACAGGTAATAGTAGGTTCGAGGTGGCCATAGAATTACTACTTTCGCGATTGCGGAGATGGGCGACTGAACCTCTGACTAGCCCGCAAGGGTTTATAATCGTGAAGGCGTTTGTGTTTGTGTATAATGAAAGTGAAGCGATTGTGCCGCTGACTGACGTGTGCCTCTGGCGCCGTGCCGCAGGGAGATAGCGGAGCTGGAGGCGTTCCTGGCGGAGACGTGGGCGCAGGTGCCGCGGCCCGAGGAGTGCCAGCTGCGCGACGCCGCGGCGCTCTTCCGCATGAAGGGGCGCTTCGAGGCGCTGAAGGCTCGTTGCGAGGCGCGCACGCCGCCCTTCCGCCGCCTCTCGGAGCGCGCCTCCGAGCTCATGGAGCGCAGCGGCGTGGCGCCCAGTGCCCTGCGCCGCGCCATCACCGGCCTCAGCGCGCACTGGACCGACGTCACGCACGCCGTCTACGAGCGATACAAGTACGCGCACGCCCCTCATTATTATCATTTTCATATGAGCATATACAATAACCCTTCGCTGTTGTATAAAATAAACATATACGATTATATAAAATGTTAATTGTTGTCGTTTGAAATGTGCGTTGTTGTGCCTTAGGGTGCTGGCAGAGGCGTGGCTGGAGTCGGGGGAGCTGCGCTCGTGGCTGGCGCGCGAGGCGGGCGCCCTCAGCCAGCTGGAGCGGCTGCTGAAGAGGAGCTCGCGCCCCGCCGACGCCGAGGAGATCACCACCGAGCTCTACGTCAGTCTCACTCATTCATTCATTCACTTGGCCCCATACGCTCTTACCACTTCTATAGCATTACAAATATAAATATTAGTTTTACACACACTATTGTTTATAAAACTTATTTCAAGTTACTTCTTACATCAGTCTGGGTAGTCAGTCTGAGGGATGATTTCTATCAAAGACTGAACAATGTAAATTGAAAATTATATAAATGTTTCATGAATAATTTTACTTTTTTTCATGCTTCAGTAACTGGATATATGAAAGCAAACTAAGTAAGTGAAGTATAGTATTCCGACATTTAATTATGTGTTTGTTTTATACACAAATTCGCGATTCGTACGCCCAATGTTTGTCCTCTGCACATTCATGTATGGGCATGAGTGAAGAGTGGCTGATGTCTGTGTTGGGGGTGGCAGGAGCTGGAGAGCTTCGTGGCGCTGGGCTCGGGCGAGCGGCTGGCCAGGATCCAGGAGGTGGGCGCGCAGCTCATCGAGGCGCAGATCATGCCCGCCTACATCCAGGCGGAGATCGACCGCCTGCTGCGCACCCGCGACCACCTGCACAAGGAGGTAAGGCCACCTCAGACCTACATGTTAACCAGTTAGTAATAACCTAATAGGACACCCTGTCTGTGAGTAAACTTATCCTTATTTACAAGAACATGCTCATTACGATAGAGAAGAGGGCGGGAGACATATTTCCGTAGATACGGGCCCTTAAATAAAGTTCTCTCCGTGTAATGGTGTGTTGTGTCGTTAGGCGGCGGTGCGTCTGCAGGCGCTGCAGCGCTCGGCGGAGGAGGCGCACGCGTGGGAGCAGCGCGTCGAGGAGCTGCGCGCCTGGATCGGCCAAGGGCTGCACGCACTGCACTACGACCACGACGCCCACGACCAGATCGAGGTTAGTGCTCCACTGGCAGGGCACTGGCCACTATTCATGCACACTTTAAATATTGATAAACGCGTTCTCTACCATTAACCCTCGTGGGGTAGTCAGAGGTACAGGTTTCGAAGGTAGTGATTCTATGGCCACCTCGAACCGACGTGTTGACCAGATAGTCAGTAATCAATGTGACAGGTGGTGAGTCTTGTCGCCATTTACAAGCACAAAATATTTATTACATGTTCAGGAAACAGGTAGTTCCTCACTATGTTTTCCCTAACCACAGATAATATAATACTATACAGCCCTAACCATATTATTCGGCGCGTTTCATAAATGTTTTCTTTTTCTTACGAAAATGCATATAGAAATACATTAAAATTCATTTCCATTGGTACATGCTCAGGCGCGATTTGAACCCTGTACCCCAAACAACTGAGTTGAACTTTCAGGGGAATGCTGACATTGATAAACATTTACATCCCTTAATTCTTGCCGTTTAATCTGAGGTTCCAGTGATTTTTTACTCAAAGGCATTTGAAGAGACAGGTTTTTCTGATTCCCTTGAAATAGCGGTCAACTTCCCAGCCTATCCCGTTGCTTAGTAGACGTTAATATTTGTTCTCAATTGTTGTTCAGACGATCCGCGAGGAGCTGCAAGGGCGGCGGGAGGCGATGCAGGCGCTGCAGGACTTGGTGGAGGAGCTGCGGAAGAAGGGGCAGGACGAGGCCGCGCAGAGGCTGCACGACCAGCTCACGCATCTGCAGGTGAACGCCCCAGACATACTGACGCCTTCCATTGCGCAAGGAAACATCCTAGCGAGACATTGTTAGTCACCTTTTTCTATTGACCCCTGTTTGTTAGGTGCCTCTTAAGACATACCTGGGTGCGACAATGGAATTAAGTCACTGGCCCAAAGTGTTGGTTGACTCGTGGCTACCGTTAGTTAGTCACTACTACGTCAGAGACAAAATCTCTGGCCACTTTCAACATGAATGAATATATAAATAACTATGAGGAATTACCCTGGTGCGTTGTGACAGAGCCAGCTGGAGTCGTTGGAGGGGCAGGTGCGCGCGGGGGCCGCGGGGGGCGCGGCGGAGGCGTCTTTGGAGCGGCGCTTGGCCTCTGCGGCGCAGGAGGTGCGCAGCGTGCAGGAGGCCGCGAGGGAGGCGCTGCAGCCGCCGCCGCCAGACGCCGACGCCGTGCGCAACTCGCTCCGGGAGTGCCTCGTGAGTCAACCTCCTCCACACACACACACACGCACACACAGCCAAGCAATTGGAGGAAAAGCGTGAAAGAGATCTAATGGATATGATGAATGACGTGATTGTGGGGTGGCAATCGGTAGGCTGTCCTTTGTCATTGGTTCCCAAAGGTCGTTGGTAGAATTGCATTTTATATGAAATGCATTACAGTTGTTTTACTTATTTATATGACACGAAAAACAACAGCAATATTTAACTATATGAACAATTTAAAAATGAATGCAGAGAAACTATGTACATAGATGATATACCTTTGCAAATACCAACAGAATGAACCCTATTATTCATTATTGCATATTCGTACAACAATCTTAAAGAAAAGAATACCTACGTTTCTTGGTACGTGAGTACGTGATTCCAAATGTTAGGTCATAATCATCTTTAGAGATAATGTGAAAACAATAACTTCTTACAACAACACTATAATCGTATATCGCGAGAGTATAGCAATATACTTGGAACATTTCATATCTGTTACTTAATTGAGGATATTAACACTTGAATAAGAAGAACATAATTTAAATGAAATATGTTTATATCAAATTATATTATATTACATAGGTAGATCGTTACTATTACTATTGAAATGGATACGTTTGTAGACATAAGATGTGATAGCACAAGGAAAGGCGCCGAAGCCTCGTGCGGCAGCTAGTCATTTGATTAATGGAATCGTATCAGTGTGCAAATCCGATCAGCGGCCGCTGCGCTAAGGCGATTAGCGTGCCACTTAAACCCTTCGGTGGCGGGTTCGCTGCTCGGCAGGCCCATTGTGGCGCAGCCTTGGTCACGAGCCATTAGCTGCGCCAGTACTACCGCGAGATTTCGGCTCCAGCTATTCACCTACTTATGAGTACATCCCACCACAATACGAAAGCCAAACGTCAGTTTACTGCTCAGTTTAATTTATTTCGCAGTGTTTTTTCATTTAGGCATTTCATGTAACACAGAAATTGTTATAAAAGTTTAAATCCTTTCCGCACATGTTTCAATATTTTGAACTATATTTCTTCATTACAAATAAATTCTTTACAATGGGTCTATAGAAATGTATGACTAATTAAAAATAATTTATTATACTAACTTAGAAATATGTGTCTCGTGTCAAGTTTTTGCTTCGACGTGTGTTGTTTCGTGGTGGTCCTCTGTCTGACGTTGTACAAAACACAAGTGAGTATGATGAGGAAACACCATTCAAAAGGTACCATACAATAATCATATAAAATTTATTTCCGATGATACTCATGAATACACCTTTAAGGATCATTTGGGAATACCACATGCACACAAAGGTTCTGGGCTCAGAGTGCGTATGTCCGTTGGCAGAAGCTGTACCGGTTGCTGAGCGAGCTGAAGGGCGAGGTGGAGGCGGTGATCAAGGGCGGGCGGCGGGCGCCGTCGGCCGCGCAGCTGGCGCCCGCCCTGGACCAGCTGAAGGGCGCCTACAACGCCATCGGGGCGCAGGTCACGCACGCCAAGGGACAGCTCGAGGGCGCACTCGTCGCCGCCAGGGAGGTAACTCCTGCTTCACTGTTTCATGCATTTTATATTCAATGTGTTATTTTCATTGATATATTCTTGCTTGCAATAGAAGAACATTGAGAGTTATTTTTAATATAAGTGTTCCATGCTTTTATTACATTGAAAATGGGAATGTATTGAAAACTGTGGTCTTTTCAAGTTTACCTGTTTATGTATTGATGTGATTGCTTGTGGGCAGATAAAGGCGGACGCGCGGGCGTTCGCGCAGTGGCTGGCGAGTGCGCCGTCGGCCCCGCAGCCGCTGGAGCTGGAGATGTCGCGCGCGCGGGCGCTCAGGGACCGGCTGCGGGAGAACCTGCGGCGGCTGCAGGCGGCCTGCGACCCCCACCACATGCGGCCCCTGGCGCACGAGGTGGACGCCCTCGACCTCAAGTGGGACGAGCTGCGCAGGCAGGCCGGCATCACCACGGTGAGCGCTCACTCCTTCTTGCCACCGCTCTCGCACCTCATCTCATAAACATCAATAAGAATGTACATCATCAGGTACATTGTAATTGCCTCATGATAAGTAATTATGTGGCGAATGATACGAATGTGTAATCTAGTGTGCTACTAGAATAGAGTAAGGTAGCAGGTCGGTCTTGCGTAGGTCACCCACTCTCTGGGGCGTAAAACGTAACGCTCTATAATTACTGCTAAAGCTAGCAAAATAACTTTTACTGTATTTTACTGTATTGTAATCCTTTAATAAGAAGTGCTTTATTGTTTATACAATATAAATTATTACGATTATTTATGAGAAGTATAGCATTTTATCTTAATCCAATGCTATTGTTGTTTTTAAGAAATGTTGACATTAATGCACATCTCTTTAAACCCCTTTTTGTAACGACGGGCGGACGAGGTCCTAACAAACACATTTGATTTCACGGATGCACTTTCTCATCTATTGAATAAGGCATTGAATTCTAATTGTGAAAGTGTGTCCAATTTTATTGGTATAAATCATTGAAAATTTATGTTTCATTATTTATTTTCTTTTAGCTATGTATTATAAACGATGATATTAATAACAGTAATTTTATTTATTTAAATATTAAAAATGTTTATATTGCGGAAGTGTTAAATTTTATCAACCTGATGGACTAACTTTAATTAACTTATTAACGCCTTGCATTTGTAAAACAGTTTGTGTGATGTACATAGTTTATACATACTTTGAATTTGTACTTACCAAAGCCATCTCTAAAATGGAAATACCAAATAACAATTTAACGAGAAGTTAACGCATTCACGAGGGGTCAACTTTCATGAGGTTTTGGATTCATTGACATGTAGAGTGGTGGAAATCATGCAGCTTCCGAAAGAGTCGAGTTCCGCTTCATTGCCCTGGTGTGTTAGTTTGCCCCCGCTTGCTCCCTCGCTTGGTTTGGCAGAGGATGACTCGGATCCTTGGACGTGCGCCCATCGCCCTGCGCCTTCCGCCCATGCGGATGGCGGCGGCGGAGGAGCCCACGTCTGCGCTTGCTCGGACGCACCTCCCATCGCTCACTGCCGGTGAACACCGCTACGGAATCGGCATCATCCGGCACCGGTCGGGCCATTAACCTCACACAGCGCGAAGGCGCCGGTGGCTTCCACTCGCATCCACGCAACTAACGGTGTACATACGCGGCCGACGCACTCCCCGCTAAGGAGAGAGTTATGGTTGCAGAGTGAGAGGGAGCCGCCCTCCGAGCACGAGGCGGCCGGCGACACCGCGAAGCGACGCACCGAGAGCCCCACGGGGGAGGCGGCCGCGGACCCCAAGCGCTCCCGGATCCCCCTCGCGGTGAACAGCCCCGCGCCCATCCGGCGGGGGGTGCGCGCGCGCAGCCACACGCCCACCAAGGAGTCCCCCTCGGCGGAGAGCGGCAGCGAGGGCGAGTGCCAGGCGGTGGCGCTGCGCCAGGGGCGGATCCCCTCGCTCGAGGAGGGCAGCACCTTCGTGGTGGAGGTGCGCCGCCTCGACCGCATGACGCCCGACGTGCTGCCGCCCGACGAGGAGGGCATCTACTCCGAGATCGAGGACCCCGTGCAGGTATTGCCCCGCCCCCAAGCGCCGCGACCTCTGAACGCAACCCCGCTATATTTTTCAGCTTACTACCCCAGAGTGTATGAACAGAATATGATCCACTGGACGTTTCGTTACGCGGTATGTTCGTTGAACACCTTGCGCTGCGCTGTTGCAGGAGTCTGAGGTGGCGGAGAAGGCGCCGCTGAGCGCGTCCACGCCGCTGAAGCCCTCGTCGGCGCAGGTGGTCGCCATGTCGCCCAAGATGAGCGACAAGAGCTCACACGAGTCGCTGCCAACAGACGCGGTAAGCGCATCCACAAGGCCCTTGCACTGGCACTTTTGCACGGTGTACCATTAGGCAATTCGCCAATCATTTATACATACATTTGTTATTACAGGAAAAGAACGGAGATGTCGAGACAAGCCAAGGGCCGAACGACACGCACCAGGAGGTGACTGTCCAAATGGAAGCGGAGGAGCAGCCGCCAGAGGCCACGGAGGAGCGGGAGGGCTCCCAAGAGAGGGAGGACTCAGCCGAAACACATTCCATCGGGAGCGACGACCCCAGGGTACGTATCCAAGCAGTTTTAGTATTATTGAGATATTGTCTTTAGACCTCAATCATTGGTTGCAACACAAACGACGACAATTCGCCAACCTGTGTAGACAGACTATAGAAACTTGCGTTGTCGAAAGCTACAGGAAGCAAGAGTTGGATATAATCCTAATACTCAAAACATTGCTTAGCTAAGCCGGATATAAATCTAGTGTCTGGTATGATACCCTCTGACATTACGATGAATAACAGTTGCGTTGTGTTGTGTGCGCAGGGCGAGGGCGCGGCGGAGGAGCTGCGCGTGCTGTTCGTGGGCGCGTGCGACGAGGAGACGTGCGAGTGGGCGTGCGCCGCTGCTCTGGCCTACCGGCAGCTGCAGGCCACGCTGCGCCACCTGCGCCGCCTCGCGCACGAGCCAGACCCCAACAAGCGCCTCGAGGTACCACCCCCCGCTTATTGTTACCATGCATAACAGCTCGTGGAATCATCCCTGCTGCAATAGGTATACAATGAACTTAGGATCTAGGGAATATATTCTGTGAAGGACTATACCTGTCGCCAATTTTCCATATTCATAATTATGACTACCTGAAGCTAACAGTGACTATCATGTAGCCAAAGTTCTAGATTACTCGAGAGGTAGAAAAAGTGCTGAAGAGTTTGCATATATTGAACTGTTGTTAGTTGAATGCTTGTAAGTGGTGCCACGGATACTACCTGTCACGTTAGGTACTGACTATCTGATTAATATGAGGGTTTTTGGTAGTCCTATAAGCACTGGTTGGAGTGT
This sequence comes from Leucoptera coffeella, assembly GCA_030578115.1. Classification (NCBI taxonomy): domain Eukaryota; kingdom Metazoa; phylum Arthropoda; class Insecta; order Lepidoptera; family Lyonetiidae; genus Leucoptera; species Leucoptera coffeella. Next base: position 65,101 of record JAMBLF010000962.1, on the reverse strand, counting down.
CGGATACTTGACCCTTGATCACTCTGCAAGTGTAACGTGCCCTTGTGTGCTCAGGTGGTGAAGCGCGAGCGCGACGTGGCGGCGGCGGCGGCGGCGGAGCTGATCGCGCGCGGGGACTCCCTCGTGTACCGCACGCACGCCAGGAGCACGCTGCTGGCGCACCACCTGCAGGTCTACTGGCTGGTCAGTGCTCAGCGTCACCTGCCCTTACTATCATCGACAGCTTCATTTTGTTAACACTGTTTTATCATAATTTTATACTATAGTTATCACCTCAGTTAATTAACACAAACGTTAATCACCTAAAAACCTTAACCGAAAGTTCCCGGGTTTGATTCCCGGTGAGGCAGAGTTAAGAACTACGCTTTACTTGTGATATCAAGTCTAGTTGTTGATTATATATGCTATATATGTAATTACCTATAATGAGTACATATTTCGTAAATATGCGTTCACTGGTACCATTAACCGAAGCATACACTGAAGTTATTTAGGAGCTAGTTAATTGGTGTAATAATGTACCTAATATTATTATTATTACTAAATATATTGTAAGTACATACCAAGTGCCTCATACGCGGAAGATACGAAAGCGCTTAAATGGCAATACAAGTAGCAATAAAACTATCGCAATAGTGTGCAGTGACGATGTGCGTTGCAGGACGTGCTGCGCGACGCGTGGTCGCTGGTGATGAGCGAGAGCGGGCGGCGGCGCGCATGCGCAGACCGCGCCGAGGCGCAGCTGCAGGAGCTGGCGCGCATCGTGGCCGCGCTGCACGGCAACATCGCCACCACCAGGGTAACTCAAACACACACACACATCACTGTTTCCCTATAGGGGCAGGCGGATATCATGGATCCTTATGGTCTCGACCGAGGCAAACCACTTTCGTTGATTTACATCCATACAGCTGTCTTAACCTTTTTCAGTTGTCATCTGTTTATGATGATCAGGAGTCAAAATGTAGTAATAATTTAAATGTGTCGCATTTTGTATTGATAATGTTGTTTATCTACAAACACTTTTACGTCCAGTAGTCCTTGTGTTTAAACTAAATACTAATCAGCTATGGTGCCAAGAGGTGAACTGTGTCCCCATTTGCACGTATATGTCAGTACATTGTGTGGTGGTGTGCGCAGGAGCAGGTGCTGTCGCGCGAGGTGGAGCTGCTGCGCGCGCAGGAGCTGTGCGCTGAGCTGCGCGCGCAGGGCGTGGAGGCCCCGGAGCACTCGGTGCGCTTCCTCGAGGAGCAGCAGCGGCAGGCGCTCGACGACTGCCCGCCCGCGCCAACAGCCGCCGACTTGGTCAGTGCTCCTCAGTATTCTGACCCATAAGATAATATCCAAATTTCAATATACGCGATTCGAACATACAGTAATAGCTTCGGGTAGATGCATAAACTCCACGGTGTCCTTTAATATTACAATCGGGGCTGAGATTGAGCTCAAAGAAGAATAAATTCCATTCATCAATATTCCATTGGTTGTCTACGACATGCTAGCTACAACAGCAATTTCATATTTTCGCACCACAGAGCATGTAATTTAAATGATCCATTTCCTGTTTATAAAGTGCTATTCCTTTCCTTTGCCACATATAACATGGTTGTCTGTTGGTTGCGTCGGGTGCAGTGCGACGAGTGCGCCGCGCGGAAGGAGGGCGAGGACTGCTGGCAGCTGAGCGCGGCGCAGCGCAGGCGGGCGGCCTCCCTGGCGCTGCAGCTGCAGCAGCCCCCCCTGCAGGGCAACGACTTCGACCTCTTCCCCATGCAGGAGGACGCCATCAAGGTACGCCACTCCATCTGCTGCGCGTTCTAGTATTTCCATTTTACTAGCGCCATCTATTGTTAAACTCATGTTGGTGTTAATTAATAATAGAGCCTTATTGGTAAACGTATGATATTATGTTTTATATAATGATATGTTATTGGCAGCAACTGCAAGAAGCGATATCGGAGCTGGAGCCAGCCGTGGGTGAGGCGCTGCAGCAGCTGTCTGCGCGGGGGCCCCGCTGCGGCCGCGCGCGTCGGCTCAAGGCGGCACTCACCCAGCGCTGGGAGGAGCTAAGGAAGGACGCCGACGAGAGACACGACAAGTCAGTCTCAAGCACTATATGAACACTCACCACGATTAACCCTTGCGGGGCAATCAGAGGAACAACAAACAACTGTTCATGTCTCAAATGTGGAGTTGTGATTCAATGACCATCTCGTATTTACATGTTAACCAGTTAATTTGCACCCAACATGACAGGTGGTTAACCGTGTGGCCAATTACAAGCACTGATCTCCGTACCATGTGCCAAGCTATTCAGGTTATTGATATTTCGTGATAGGTACAGTGGCCTTGGCTCCCATGATGCCTCCTACAATAGGCCGCGACGAAAAGGTTAGGTTAGGTTAAATGACGATTCTATGTGCATTCCGACTAACATGGTTTGTGTGTAATAACACGTGGTGGTCGTCGTTAACGTTGGGCGGTTGTGGTGGGCGGCAGGTGGCGCCGCTGCGAGGAGGAGTGGCGGCAGCTGTACGCGGAGCTGGAGGCGCTGGGCGCGTGGCTGGACGAGGCGGAGGGGGCGCTGCCCCCCGCGCACTCCCCCTCTCAGCCCCCCGCGCACCGACAGGCGCTCGAGCAACTGCACGAACAGGTGGGTCACAATTACTAATGCTTTTGGTCCATCATCCCTCGGACGTACCGGTTGAACTTCTAACTACTCAGCTCATACCCAATCTAGACACGAGAGTGTGAGTTACTCTGAGTACCCACATGTTAATACCCTGGTATACCTTGATTTGGAACGTTGTAAATGAAACCCTTGACGTGCCTAGCTATACGTAAGGACGTGGACTTATGACGTTATAAATATTTGATATATGTGTAGTAACTAGTGCCTTAAGTATGCATTGTGCTCAGGCGCGCGGCCGCTGGTCCCGGCTGGGCGGCGTGCGCGGCAGTGCCCGGCGCGTGTGCGGCGCATGTGCGGGCCGCTTGGCGCAGCAGGTGCGCGCGCACCTCAACACGCTGCACCACCGCTGGATCGCCATGCAGCAGCGCCTGGCTCTGCGCAGGTAACCTATGCTATACAACAACGAGTAGCTTTTAGCCTTCCAGGCGACGCATGATACATGTATATTGATACATGTTGTTTAACAGAAGCGGCTGTAGCCCAGTGGGTAAGACCTCGGACTTCGTATAGAAAGGTCCTAGGTTCGAGTCCCGATTCTGGCATTTTGTGTTTTTCATTTACGTACATAATTTACAGTCGCTAACGGTGAGGGAAAACATCGTGAGGAAACCTGCCTATCCCTCAGGATAGGTAATAGTCAGTGCCTATATACGGCGATACGGTTCACTACCTATCAGGTTGGGTGCTGTCTATCTGGTGATACGCGGGCTTCGAATGACCCATACCTGACATACCTTCGAAATTTCGGTGATGGGCATTTAAGCCTCTGACTACCCCGTCATATTAAAGAAGGGAGTGTGTATTCACAAGTCGTGAAGCGTATATATGTTGTGTTTAACAACCTAAATACAGCTAGTGCCGTTTAAAACCGAAATGAGACATGAATCATTCATTCACTAAAATTGTCATCTTCATCATTATTTGAGAAATTTGTGTAAATATCATAAAAAGCGACTAATATATTTAATAAATTCTGTTGGCATCGACAGAATTTAAATACCTTGCGTAGTAGTGATTAGTTGAATGTAAGTTTTCCAATACCCTTCGTACACAATATATATGGGTGTATGTAATGTGCTGAGTGTTGACTGGCGTCATTCGTTTGCAGCGAGAAGCCCCCTTCGTCCGAGGAAGAGAAGAGCCAGGCCGCCGCGCAGCTCAAGGCGAGTATCGCTACTCTATGTTTCATTTTTAATGTAAGACTTAACACAATTGCAAAATACATCATAAAATGTTACACATGATCAGCATGGTGAATATCATGCACCCTAAACCGGATCCAAACATAAGCTGTGTATTCGTAAATACTATTGACGCATTTATCATACTTGACAATAAGTTTAACTATTTGCCCAAATCAAATCACGAGCATCTGTGGAGAAAGTAACGCATTATATATCAGTAATGCATATTTCAGAAGCATATCATGGACCGCATACGCATTACAACCGCAAACCTTTTTAGAATTTTCACTTGTTTAACTCTGAGGCTTTGTATATGATGACATGGTTTATTAACTGTCGTTAAATTATCATTTATTTGTTTATCATATCCGTATTAGGTGGCATAGAGTCATCAATACCACAGCTTGGTCTTAAACATCTGACTACACCACAAGATTTTTAGGTCGTAAATGTTTATGTTTTATATATATTATGTTTTGTAAACAGTGGAGAACTGGTATGACAACACAGACGGAGTAATTTCGTTCAGAGACGCGTTTCCATAGAGACAGAAATAGCATCAGTATTGAAGCTTACTAATTCACCATTTGCAAGTGTTACGACATCGGTGTCTCTGCGGTATTCGCCACTCGATAGTAAACAGAGCTCAAGTTATATTGGTGCGGTTTTTCTGCTAGGTCGTTGGATTATATGCCTTTTGTGGACGGCATAAGGTCCCTGGGATTAAGTGTGCTCTTGTGCTTATTGTGTTGGCGCGGACACTTCCTCATGCCGGCGTCTAGTCTGCCGCGGCTTCATATGCCCTATAGGGAAGTGGAGTGCTCTTATTGCGAACAGATTTCGCCTCGCACGAAGCGTTTCGCACCTAAAAAGACTCGAGCATTGCAGTTGTACACAGCTTTTATGCCTCGCATATGCCACTGTGAAATTACTATTAAGAATGAATGTTAACTAGCTGTAGTTCTTCCAGGTATGTCGTAGGAGGCGACTAAGGGAGTAAGTGTAAATTTATATTATTACACGATGGGCTATCGACAATGTTTCAATGACATCAGAATCTCAATATATTCATACTAAAAGTGACATATGAGAGGGTTTACGAGGTTCTGCCCATCCTGAACGGGATTAAAGGACATGAATGTATATACTTCAAGTTCTATCATCATATTTGGAATGGATAGAAGCGCAAAAAGAAAACACTTTCTCCGTTAATAACACGATATGAATGGTCATGTAGAATTTTGGTGACCAGTATCTAATCTGTTGCCAAAATAGCTCCTGGCTACGTCTGGTATCTTGTGCATATGATTCTATCATTTATAAGCCCACATATCAATCAGTAGATTCCGGAATTAAACACAACATTGAGAATCACTGCGTTTTCGTAATAAAATATAGATAAGCGAAACGCTGCCCTACAGAGAGCGAAAACATTGTGAAGAATCAACCCATATCCTGAAATAAATAATAGTCAGTACTTGTAAGCGGTGACGCATATCACCTGTTACGGTAGATTATGTTAACAAAGTCAATGTGGGTTCACAGATAAGCTCGTAGGTACGCGCGGACGTCGCATAGGTGGATAGTCCTTTCTATATTTGAATCTGTCAGCGGAGGGATATTAATCTGATGGTGCCGCGCAGGGGCCGGGGGATGGGGAGAGGCAGCTATTTTGGGCCTATGAAGCGCCGGTTGTTTGCTGTTGGCTGCCGGAAGGGCGTAAGCGCCGCCGGTCCCTTCGCTCGCACTCCCCGTCTTATCTAGTCTCACGGTGACGTGCAATAGCTCTATGATCCGAGTGATTTTTTGTGAAGTGGTGTGGTGTAGACGGTAGTTGTTGTTTTTTGTGGTTTTTGTTAAGACATGAATCAAAGAGCGGTCTTTATGGTAATATATGATTGTCATTTTATATCAAAGTCAGTTATAAGTTCATATAAAATATTGAATTGTTCCTATATACTGAGTCTTTTACAAATTTAAAAAAAATTTATGTTCAAGTAGAGATTTCATAAATTAATCTTAATGCTTTTCTAGTTTGATAACATGTCATTTTTCCTGTTATTATTATTGTAATGAACGATAAACGAATATTAGAAGTTTGATAAAATATTAATAGGCTACTAACAAAATCAAAGAATATGTAGAGTACACACATTGACGTCCCTTTGCACCTTTGGGGATGGTTAGAACATGAAACATAGTTCACGTCCACATTAGGGCTATTAGTTTCGTTGAACTGTTCGGTGGGTCGCTTGGAGCGCCGAGTGGGCGAGTAGCCATAAACAAGCGCCCCCTGCAGGCGACAGCTACGCGCAGCCTAAGCACTGGCACATTGTTTCAGCGCTACGGGGATTTTATTCAAACCGCTGCGGAATATATTCATTTTGTACATTCATATATGCAAATTCCTAATGTTCAATAGGATGTCCGTAACCGTAGTAAAACGATACACGGTTGCTTTTTTTTTAATATAAATTGAAGTTAATTAATATAGATTGTTAATTTACTAAATGCATCAGCTACATTGAGGAAATTCATCGTGAGGAATTCACTTACTTCAATTCCAAAGAAAATATAAAAGTCAGTGCTTGTAAAAGCCGGCAGGTACCATTTATCATGATTGGTGCTGACCATCTGATTAATAGGGAGGTTTCCTCACGATTCGTTTTCTCACTATATCCTTATGTAGTGCATGCTATATCAGCACGCTGAATATCTGTGTGGTGGTTGCAGTGGCGCGTGGAGCGGCTGGGCGCGCGGCTGCGCAAGGCCGAGGAGCTGCACAAGGACCCCGAGCACGACCAGATGCTGCTGCAGGTCAGTGCCTCCACTGTAGCATGGGGAGTACTCCCATTAGTTTCATACGGGTTTGAGAACATTGTAGAATTTATGACTTGTTCTAAGATTTCTAAGATTTGTAAGATGGCATTTTCTTTAAGTGTCAGTATCACGATTATAATGGTGTGGATATGGATTACTGTTAAAAGGACATAGTATTTCCCAATAAATTTATTCTTGTTGGCGTTCTATTTTCCTCTTAGCACATGATATAGTTATCGTGACTCATAAATGTTGGTTGCGTCTCCAGGAGGAGCTGAAGCAGATGGAGTGCGAGCTGATCGTGCTGACAGAGACGGCGGAGGTCAGTGGCCAGGTGCCCTCAGCGCTGCCCGCCCTGCAGAGGGAGTGGGAGCGCCTGGCCAAGAGGCCGCTCGCCCTCAGCGCCCCCGAGGCGAAGAGCTCCCCATCCATCCACTCCTCCACTCCCCTCCGGGAGAGTGCCACTCCAGTGAGGGAGTCCCCGGAGAGCGAGGGCCGCAAGGGCGTCGACAGCGGTGAGTGCTTTCACTTCCTGCGAGGGCTGCGCAAGGGGCTGCGGAGGCACCTGGCCGTGGCCTGCGAGGTGCACCCCTGCACGCACTGGGCGACCATCGTCTAGCGCCCCACTGTTCACTGTTACGACTTAAACAGAGAAATAGTAGGAGTTTTAGATTTGCTTAAGTAGCGCGATATAATTAGGAATTTGTAGGCGCCGTAGCCCTTAATGAGTCGGATAAACATACTAATCATTGTCCTTAATATGATTCTGTCTAAATAGAATGTTCTGGTGACGTAGGTGGCAGATGGGGGAAGGGTGATTGGCTTTACATTTTTAAATACTTGTAAAATGGATTATGCTGGTTTAGCGTCGTAATTTAAGAATATAATTTGTGTAGTGCAATAATACGATAAATAGAAAGAAATCTATGGAAAATGTAAACTGACGAATACATTATGATATAAGTTTATTCTATTCTATATTTCTGGACTGATGTCTTCAATCTTTAACTATATGTATCTATGTTATTACAACATAACAATAGTTTAACAATTTAAACAATATTTAAACCCTATAACAATTTTTCCACCTACTGTAGCTTTCCTTAAGACATAACAAAATTTTCTTATAGTATATTTACTTCTTTAGTGTATTTATTGAAACATCATAACGACTCTTAATAACAAAAACTGCCTCATAGTTAACACTGTAGATCAAAAAGTGTTCTAGAGTAGTCGTGTGTTCAATGCACTGTATTACTTCGCTAACTTATTACGTAGTTTATTTATTTATATGCGGTAATATCTGGTACTTAAGATTAAGAAAAAGCTATAGAACTGTCTTGGGCACTTGAATTTGGCGAATGTAAGATTACTTGATTCTTATACGCTTTTCCTTTAATGTTGATGCATTGTCTATGTCAATGGACAGTTCTATAGCTCGCCCTAGTATAACGTGCTGGTGGTTGGCCTCTGCTTGCACTCCCTGTGAATCGGTTGTGATAGAAACGTGCAATACACGGTGCTAATATATATCTATGCTCTTCCTAATGTATGTAATAAATGGTTGTGTACTAACAGCTCGTTTTATTCTGATTCCAAGAAGATATAACTAATATACTATACAGCATGACACTTAACTTTGCACACACTTCACTATATTAACTATTTTAATTTTAACCCTGCACGATATTATTAAATTATACTTTTATTTGTAATATTATGAAACAGTTCTATATTTTACGCGTCTAGGTTGTTTCATCTAGGGTTACTCCATATTTTCGCTTAGCATTCGTGCTTTCAATCAGTGATATGGCCTTGCTTGCCATCTCCGTGAGAGCCTCTTGAAGCCAACTTATTAGTCAGAAAGCCCCGTTGCCTACTTTTCTAGGACTAGCATGTATCCTAAGCCATATTCATTACCAATTACATGACGCAATTTGCATGTTATTATGGATGAAAATGGTTTATACATGACTTCCTAATTTCTTGAATTTTGCTTTTGATATGGTGTTATTACTTGCAATCGATGGAAAGTTTATATTTATAATGTTGTTTTACTGCACGTATATATTTGAAAAATTGTGTATGGATGTCAATGAACCGAAATAGATTTTCAGGAATGAAAAATTAAAATTTGTCTATGCCTTCCGCGCGAAGGGTGTGATGTGAATGTACGTATATATAAATTAATCAAACAGTTCCATTAAAAAAGGTATCCAATTGATAGTGGTGCCCCACTGAGCCGTTCAATGGGGCAGGTGGCACGGGGCGCGTGCTACGCCTGCGGAGGCCTCAAAGGAGCTCCACTCATTCCCGAAGCCTACTTTCCACTAAAACTGGGCCTTGGCAACACTAGGCACAATATCCATTTGTTGGCAACCCCATTGCTAGTGCCAAAACCAGGAGCGCCTTAGTAATTAATAAATTAATACACAGTCTTTTATACTACACTGAAACGTTGGCTCTATATACATAACATATAATATAAGTATATAATTTTATTAAACGTTACATAAGTAAGTAAATACTTAAATAAACCTTCTATAAATCAAAAACACAAATTATGCACAGTTTATTACAATGGTGTTGCACGGAGGGTGGGTTATGGATTTGCATGTGGGATCTGGAATTGGGTGCATGATTTCATTAACTCCTATTGTAGCTCATAATGATAGCTAATTTTCATTTCATAACAATTATGTACCCATGTCATGTGATTGTGTTTTACTGTTAATGCAGTTCTAGTATGAGATTCAGAGTTAAGTGGCGATTTAAGCTGTATTGAGATAGCTAGCTTACAAATTGATTGTACCTGTATTCGAATTTTATCATATTAGTATTTCCCAGTCGTGATATAGCGGTTCTTAGCTCCGTGGTGAAGAGTGTGTGTGATTTCTTCAAAATCAGCCATCATCAGGTACGTCATTGTCACTAAGGGCCCTGTAATTCACGTGTTCTATTGAATGCCCATGTAATGGCAGTGCATTGTGTGCGGAGTCCGCGTCAGATGGCAGCCCTTCCGCTCCATTAGCCTTCCGCCGCCCATTAATCACGGCGGCGCACACCTCTATACATGTCTGCTCTAGCGAACACTTCTCTCAATCGTTGTCACAGTCTTCCATGCTGAATAAAGGAGTAAATATCAAAGAGCGTTAAATGCATAAATCTATTCGGAAAACTCTGAAATTCGAATAAATTTCAATAGATATTTTTCGTCATAAATACAAATATTTATTCTGAAATACGTACAAAACCGCCATTATATCGTTTTAATATATTTGTTACGATAATACATAGACTCCAATAGCGTCTGCATCCGTGTGTCGGAGGTCGGGGCAGGGGCGCCCAGGGCACAGATGCAGACGAAGGGGCGGCGCCCAGCCAACGAACTCACCTATACACGAGGCTATGCATAGTTACACGGTTCAAGTGTCTCAAATTTATTACTATATAACAGCGGTTTTTTTAATTCTTTATTTTTAATATGGCCATACATCGAAAGATTAAGTCGGCCTACGATGAATTTAAACATAAAACAAAACATTTAACAATAAACAAATCATTTACATCCTGGAAAATAGAGTAGTTACATTACTTATTTCGTTAATATGTATGAAAAAGCCAAGAAACCTATTACTATTAAGGACACCAAAACTAGATCTTAGTATATTATGCACTAAAAACTGAAAATTTTATGTATGTCCCTGTATGTCCTGAAGATAAATGTCACACTCTTTTTCGTTTATTCTGCAATCAAAAATGTAAATTATCTCCTTGATTTAATATGACGAGGCCGTCAGAGTCTTCAGTGCTCATCTCCGAAATTTTAGGCATGTTAGGTAGGAGCCACTCAATGATCGTGTTTCACTAGATAGACAACTCCCACCTATAACAGTCAGTGAACCGTATCGTCGTATACAGGCACTAGCTATTACCTATCCTAAAGTAGGCTTCTTCACAATGTTTTACCTCACTGTTATGTTTTAGCTACTGCTAATTATGTACGTAAATGAAATACACTATAATTTTTTTTCATTGGTAAATGCCAGAGCCGTGATTTGAACTTAGGACCTCGTATAAGAACTCGGAGTTCTTGTCCAATAGGCTACATTAGCTTTTGTAATATTTATTAAATAAAAAATCTATCTATATATATAGAAATTAAACAAAATAAGTATATTTAACTCAGTTTAATAACAATAGGTGCGTGATTCCAAAAGTGCGCCTTCAAATAAGACTTTCCCTGGGCGGTGTCGTAGCATGTGCGCCCGTGGGCCGTGAATGGGCTGGGCGGCGGGGGCGCGGGGAGGCTTTCACTTTCGCAGCGCAGTGAGCCTTCCGCCGCCCGCCCAGCCTGACGCCGCCCGCCCTACGCGGCCGCCGCCAGTGCGCGTGTTCTTCGCACAGTGTTATTGTTGTGTTCTGGTGCATTTGTGAGGAATCAGTGACTAGTGAACTTGGGACGACCCTCTAGAATAGTGCTGGTGAGTTTTCGAAGGTATTTGTCGCGTTTGGAGTTGAGTTTGCAAATTTATGAGGCGGATGGTAATCGCGGCTCTTGTTGACGAGCGCAATGAGCCTTACACGCTGTTTGGCATTTGGGCGCAAATGCCTGCGAGCGCCTCCTTCCCTTCCATTTGCATCTTTTATATCGTCTCCATCATTTTTAAAATGTTTACTTATCAAATATAGTAGACACTTATTTTGATGGTTTTATGTCCAAGTAAAATCATTGTAAATTAAACAGTGATAGTAATATTTTATAAATAATCTCAAATGCATGATAGCTACTAGTTCCTTTAAACAGGGGAGAGGCAGATATCACAAATATTAAATTGTTGAAAGTATCTAATTAAAAATATTCGAGGAATTGTTTATATGTAAATAATAAACGTACATTGTTAAATTCGTAACAGATAACATATCCATATACCTTCAAATAAATGAATATACTTCGAGGTTGCAAAGTAAAAGATAGGAACCCACTGCGAATAGGAGCCCACGTATCGTTGGGCGGCGCAGAGGAATCAATGGCTAATGCCGTCCTACGCAAACAGAGATGGGCAAACACCATTCGGAGATAAGCGCCGAGAGCTGGGGCCCAATGTGGCGACTGCCTTGCTTTTTACCACTTCTATTTAAGAATAATCTTTACATTTACAATTCATTTGTATCATTTGAAGAGAAATTATATAAATGAAACAAAATTAAGGTCGGGATATCACGCATCTCCATTTTTTCTTATCTTGGCAAATCACTGTTGCTTCGTTTAATACTTGAAGCATTCGGAGCGATTACAGGTACTTTTAATGAAACTCCTATTTTTAGTCGCAAAATACTCTTAAATTTAAATATTTAGGGTAAAACACTTATACTTGATTTATTGGTTTATTTCCTTACATTCATCTTATTGGCACATTGAGTTAAATAAGTTAGCTGTTAAAAGGCAACTTCATGCAAGGAGAGTAGTTTGTAGCGAGGGCGACACCTATGCTCTGCGTTGGCAGTCGCCTATTGAGTCCCCGTGCAGCGCCCTTATCCCTCGATTTACGGCGAGGGGCTCCACGCCTATAACTCAGCCGATAAGTTCCGCGTCTCACCTGCAGCTGATCCGGAGGGTCGCCCTGACTTTGCTACCTTTTGTGCAATCTCCTTTTGCGTATATCTTGGTGAAAAGGAAAATAGCTATGATTAGATCGGTTATCTTCTTAATGTATGTGTATAGTGTCTGTATACAGGGTGGCGCATTCAAAACGGTCAGTATGGGAAAGTCTGAAACTATAAGAGATACGAAGATTTGTTCTTAGGAACCATGTCACCGATTTTGATAAAAAGAAAAACTGCATTCATACTTTCTTTGAAAAAACAACTGTATCCAGTACGGAAATCGAACCCGGTTGCTTTGAAAAAATAATTTGGACCTTTTCACTTTTTCTTTTTAAATATCGATTGTGTAGGTCTTAAGCTGTAAATGTTTCTATGAAACATGGTGTCGAAAATGAATAAAATGCATTGTTTTGGCATACTTTAGTTTATAATAGTTGTTTACATACACCGTAACAATACTCAATAAGTTCAGATATGTAAAATTGTCTCTATGAATGTTTGTACTTTTGTACTTCTCTACTTGTTACATACACCATATCATGTGGCATTAGCATTGCATTAATCCTTTAAGGAGGTTTTGTTATCTACTGTAATTAAAAACTAACAATCACTTGAAATGTCCACTTGAAAGGTTTTCTAAGTGAGTGACACAATATTCAACACGTTTAGGTAACGATCTTACTATTCAATTTTGTATTTTCATGTGGTGAATTTGCGTTACAATTGACTTTATTGCTACTTTTAGCTCTTCAATGGTGTCATAGCTTGTTTTGTAAAATCATCCTTAACGTAATCCCACAAGAATTTTTTTAATATGGTTTAACACGTCACTTTAAGTGGACATTTCAAGTGATTGTTAGTTTTTAATTACAGTAGATAACAAAACCTCCTTAAAGGATTAATGCAATGCTAATGCCACATGATATGGTGTATGTAACAAGTAGAGAAGTACAAAAGTACAAACATTCATAGAGACAATTTTACATATCTGAACTTATTGAGTATTGTTACGGTGTATGTAAACAACTATTATAAACTAAAGTATGCCAAAACAATGCATTTTATTCATTTTCGACACCATGTTTCATAGAAACATTTACAGCTTAAGACCTACACAATCGATATTCAAAAAGAAAAAGTGAAAAGGTCCAAATTATTTTTTCAAAGCAACCGGGTTCGATTCCCGTACTGGATACAGTAGTTTTTTCAAAGAAAGTATTAATGCAGTATTTCTTTTTATCAAAATCGGTGACATGGTTCCTAAGAACAAATCTTCGTATCTCTTATAGTTTCAGACTTTTCCATACTGACCGTTTTGAATGCGCCACCCTGTATATACATACATTTGCGTCCTTAGATCCCTTTCAGGGTGGACTTTGGAGATATAATATCTCTTATCGCCCAATAAACTCCATTTGTCTATAGTCTCCTAGTCGTAGGACATGTCGCAATGAACAGCAGTTAGTGAGCACGAATTTTTACGCCCCAAACTAGCACAGGACACGTAGCCTCGTAGTAGCTAAAATAAAGCTTTGAACACCTTGCTATAGCAGATTTCAAAAAGGCGAGCAATTGTAATATCTCAATGTTCAAATTGAGTACTATCTGTATGTTTCTATGTATGCTATAATCCCCTATGCTAAAGTTAATCGAGAGAAACTGATCACATAAATAAAGACAATAAATCAAAACATTTGAAGAAACTTTCCAAATCAATTAGCCATTAATTTTGATTCAAAGTAGATGGAAATAAAAGTTTTGTTTGATTCTGATTGACGTGTGACAACGCATATTCCCCTCAAGCCAGGGCTCTGTCTCCGGCGGAGGTGGCTTTGTCCCACTGTTGAGGCAGGGGCGACCTCACTGAGCACCGCTATTGCAGCCACTCGTTTAGGGAATGAAAATGCATTGTTTTAAAATACACCCTTTGTAGTGTAGGTTCAAATAACATACCCCGTTAATTAACAGAAGTGTTCGTAACTTTAAATTCGCATACCTATATTGGCTCAAGAATAATAGTTGCTTAGGAAAGTAATTTATACCGTCCAATTACAGATACTATGCAACATAACATGCTAATTAAGCTGTACGTCTAATGAGTTCTTCGTACTTAATTTGAAATAAAATATCTCACCCACTCCTATACTCATAACACAACCCAACCTGACGAATATCAGTATGTGCATTGACACTCAGACAGTAAGCCCACCGAATGAGGCACCCGTGGCGGCCGAGGGGAGCCATTCGCTCCATAAACATAATTGCTTCCATATTTCTCCCCAGCGTAGACCATTAAAAACAAATAAACCGGGGCGCCAAGAGCAACAGCCCGCCTCTCCTGGATAACGAGGAGAGGTCCCTCATCTCTATCTGTGGCAAACGTATAATACAAGCACACATGCAGTCGTGTACAGCACTTGTTATGGAGACGGAATAAATATATCATTTTTAGCTAGGTGATACGAAACTAATAAAAAAATATAATAATATGCTATATACAGAGCCTAAAACACAAAACAATTAAACCGATATTTTATTCATGTATTTAGGATGAAAATAAAGATTATATTTACTATAAAAGTTCTATCAAATGTAAAGAGTAAGAGCGTCTCTTACTTTATATTAGCAATCCAATTTTGATACGAAAAACTTGCTTGCAAAATCCGATGCCAATATCCAGCTACAATTTGTAGAAATAAACTAGTGTTTCTCTCTTTATTTAGAGAGACGTTGAGAATAATCTGGCTCATGAAGCTATAGTTTGCGGAGGTAATTAAAATGCAATATTAGTGAATGAGCCTGTCTGCGGCAGAGGCCTCCGCCACGGGGCACGAAGGGTCCTCCGACGCCAACTCCTTTTGATCACAAGTGAGGGTGCCTGACAACCACTCACCATATTAATAAGTTATTTTAAAGCCAATTTTATAGTGATATATAAAAAATATAAGATGTATTAGATAGAACATTTTTCATATCTGTTATAACGATATCCATGTTTGTCGACATTAAATAGAACTTGCTATCGAGAATTAAAGATATCAGTAATAGACACGGTTGAAAAGCTTAAATTACAATTAATTTAACATAAGTATCACATGGGACAAAATAATAAATAAAAAAATAATTACAAAAATCAGTATCCTAGAATGCGCAATAAAAATATTTAACGGAAACAAGATATGTATAAACAAATTTCCAACTCAAAAGCCTGGGCGAACACCTGCCCAGGTAGAAAGCTTCCTCTTTTCATGAAGGACACTGGATCCTACATTAATATTTAAATCCGATAATCAACACTAAACCGAAGTTATTGACTACTTAAAGTTCCTTGTCATCACCATATTAACACAACATTAATAGCAAAAGTGTGACACGTGAAAGGCTATGCACGCGGCGGCTGGGTGCGGTGCTCAGGGGCAGCCAAAGGAGTCGCTTCGGATGTGATTTAGTGGCGAAGGGGCTTCCCCTCGAGGGAGCTCGAGTATTCCGAACAAGTATCGCGCCGGAACAGGGAAACAATCTTCTGCTACAGCTGAGCAGACGACTTTTATTACCGCCCTATTGCTTCCCGCATAAGGATCGGTTTCGTACGGAATCTAATTGAGAATGCGCTCTGTATCGGTTGTTCGGGATATTATTGTTATTGGTTGTCTTTGCTGAGTGATCTACTAGAATACGATTGGTCGGGTTGCCATCAAATAGCTAACTTGGATTACTTCCTACTGAAGCATATTTAGGATCAGCAAAGTCTTACATATTTTGTGTGTGATTTGTCTTGTTATAAAATAGGAAAAGATAGGAAGATTGGACGGTGGAAAGTTCATTCTAGGAGATAAATAAATTTACAGACATCCGTACAAGGCTGATTCCATAACACTGAGATTTATCTTGACCCTAACCAGCCAATTTCGGTTCGTTGATATCTTGCAACTTTTATTCCCATAATAGCAGCTATTGGTCCATTAGTACGTTTTCTGTTATCAGCCGTTTTTCCTCAATGCCCCTGCAGTGCTTGATGTAGGAACAATCAGGATTTTGCCTCCACTGACTAATGACCGGAATCGGAGTAGTATCATGGAGTGTCACCGGATGTCGCGGAATCCATTTTGTTTCGCCCACGCCTTCCGCTTCCGTGTTTATCGCTGAGCGAATTTAATTTCCTGCGCCAACACTTTCCACCAAATTACTTTTTCCTAAATTCAGCGACAGCCACTTTGTGTGCTTTTTATGTCCTCGATAATTGGCTTTCCAACGAGCTGCCTTTTATACCCTGATTCGCAGTTAGAGCCACCTGGAGCTTGCAACAACATGGCTAGCCAATGCTATCGGGAGTCGACAGAACCATGTCATCTCACCAGGGCCCTTACTCCACTAATTAACTTTGACAACCACTCAACTGCGAGGCTATAGCGATAAATCTGCATCTCGGCCGTAAAAGTGGTACTCTGCTAATATTTTGACAGCCAGAATAGCGCCATAATAGCGAGTCAATGGCACTTCAGTGGCCACACACAAAGTACAGAAATTATTGTCTATGGATTACAACAATTTAAAAAACTGTTTGCACTGCTATGCAGCAATGTCAATTAATGCATATTGATTTAGCAGTTAAAAGTTTTAAGTTTATAACGTAAACGTAACTGAAAAAATATTTTATGTTTTTAATTGAAACTAAAACTACTAACTGAGTGTGTGAGTGTACACTAGATATTGACCATAGACAAAAATAGCTGTCAAAACAATAGTAGAGTACCAAAATGAAGGCTATTGAACTAATATTGAGGCACGTTTGATTAGTTGTATTTCGATAGCGCTTCAGTGGCCAAAATTTGTTAGTGGAGTGCGAAAAGTGTCAAATTACGGCCATTGAACTGCCACAATGTCGACACTGAAGTAATATTGTGGCCAATATGAATTAGTGGAGTAAGGGCCCAGGTCGTTATTGTTGGTTCATATCGCACATACATTGTGATATCAGAGTAGGATAAACTTATGATTATAGATGAATATATAGGTTTTGTGCCATATCTACTGAATGATAGCATGTAACGAGAAAAGTTAAAGACGACTTGTTCGCCCTAAATGAAACTCGATTAAGATATTTTGTTTTGTTGGTTCGTCGTTTTCTTGCCCTAAGGGGATCAACATGGTATGTGTTATATCCTCAATCTTTTTTATATTAAATACACCCTAAATTGATATGTGTGTATTCTTTGGCAATTTTTCACGACATTGTCGTCTTAGTCACACATTTCTTATCTCTTATAAGCAATGCTTGAGTAATTTATATTCCTATGAATGCGATGGTGAAGTCGGTCACCTTTGCATTCCGTTCTACTTGTAAATCAACCCGCCGACATATTGGGACGAAGGAAGGTAAATGCGAGATGAGCAAACAGCTAAGCAGCATTGATTGATGTGAGACGTGAACCACATAGGGAGGTCCCCGCAAATGTCGTTTAATTAGATCGGAGAACCTTTTACCGGCCTCAGTGGCGCCCCCACACAGACAATGAGCGCGATGAGGCAGGAGGCTAATTGAAGCTCCGGCTGCACGGAATCTAATCACTCGGAGACTTTTCCTTTTAGGGCTGCCGTTCCTTCTATTCTCTTTCGTGTGTTGCTCCATTTAATCTTTCAGAGTCATGTGTTCAAATGCCTTGGGGATTTTAGCGAAAGTTCTTTAGTATGTGTTCATTGATATACTTACAAATCAGGCCTGTATACATATAAAAGAGTCCGCAGAAATCTCTAATCCCTATTTCATCCTCTCGTTGATACCTATTCTGCTTCATTGAATTTATTCACATTTTCGTTATCATAAATAATTACAAAAAACACATTCCATCTTTTAAACAGACATCAAATAAGCTATAGCTATCTAGTAACCTTTGTCTCATAAATAATCACATCCTTTTTGAATTTGGCAAAATTTCTAAATCAGTACCGAGTACACAATGAAACTATATTAATGCCTAAGAATGAGCCATTAACCATGGATTAGAGTAGTATACACAGGTGTACTAACTAAGCCCTTGGTGCGCCGTTGCCGGCCCTCGCCCTTGGCTGATCCGCGTATCAAGAGGGCATTAGAGAGGGAGTCACGTCTGAGCCTCTAAGACCTCCGATATCTCTCCAAACACTGGCCATATTAAATTTTTCCCTCCTATCTATCGGTGATATTTTATGGCTTTCCCTTTTCGGCTCTGCTCCGAATGATACCTAAATGCCTCCACGATTTCTGCCAATTCTAGCGGCGCCTATATTGATACTTGCCATATAGCTGTTTAAGAAATATATCATTGTAGTAATGATTTGTTGTAACTTTTATTTATGTATGTTTAAATATTAATAGATAGGCGATAACGATAAAATGTTACATTGATTAAGCCGATTGATTACTCAACTTTATGAAATTTATTTAAACTCAATAACATTTCTTTAATTAATAACGATTAAAGGTTGGTACAGACATTTATGGCCATTAGTTTGATTAACTTTCAGCAAGATTCTCTTTAATCCACTTGTACAAATATACCCGATTGATCAAACAATTTCTAGACGATCTTTAGCAATCGCTTCGTGGGGCAAATCCTCGCTCCCTGGGCACAGCAGAAAGGCATTTCGTTAATATATGGTGGTCGACTGAGCATTCCCAACGGAAATGGCTCCTCGCCAGAATGGATGAGCGCACTTTGTGCCTCTGCCAACCCCTTTTATTGTTCTCCTGCTCGTAAATCATAGCGATCGTATTTAGGTCATTGGTTAGGCGGAGGCTCCTGCGATTGGCATTCGCTGGAGATGTGTGCCATTGTTGCATCTGTCGCTATACATCCAATGTGAACATATCGTATGGTTTCAGGAACATTGGAAATACCATTTATCAAAACCCTTACAGTCACATATAGATTTACTTAACCGCGATTTATATATGTAGAAGGTGAAATATATTTTTGGACCCTCTTTAGTGTGTAATATGTTTCATCAAGCTCGGAATAATAATACTCGTAATAACAAGGAATTTACAAATTTCACGATTTGATTAAATATAATTTTATGTGACTATATAAATAGTTTTTTGGAATTCAATCAAATCTTAGAAGTTCACCGTCACCCACCGAGTTCAACCCACCTACCTACCTTGGGTACTAAAGGGGCCATACACTGCAGCGTAGTAGGCTGTTTGCGTCTGCTCCTGTCAGTCAGCTGATGGACGTGGTCGGCGGGTGCGTGCGCCCAATGGCTTCATTACCTAATGAGGGCCTCCGCCCGAGGCTCCATCTAATTGGGCGATGGCATGCCCACCCTCCAAACGACTCCCGAATGTTGCCACATAAATAAACGGCTATGGCTGTGATTTAAATCGGACCTCGTTGGATATAAATAGAATATTGATTTGAGAGCTTCACCTTAAAGTTTCCCACTTTATTTGCTACCGCGTAGGAATCCTCCTACCCGTAAGGTTGAACAGAAATTTGGGTTAATTAATTAACATAAAATAACATATTAAAAATACTTTCACATACGCACACTAATACAATACATAATTTAGCTAATTTTTTTTGGAAAAAAAATCGTTCCTCAGTACTTTCTCTTTAGTTCCTCCACACGATGCAAAGAGTATAAACTTAGTCCAAACTTTGAGCATCGTTGGCTTCGCAAATAAGTTGGTTCCCAGTTGAATAGGCGGCGTTAGTGGGCGCATGCCACGGAGACAGGCCCTTGACAAAGGAGCCTCGGAGGCAACCGCAAGAGACCTCTCGTCCCTCGGAGGGCGCAAATGAACTCCTGCTATTAAGCGTCTGGGAACTTTGAACGACTTGGCCACTAAATAATAAAGCAACTCATACCGCTTGGCGCAATATTGGACATATACGAGTAACATAAGCCACGACTTATATCCTATATAAGTGCATATGAATTCACGTCCATGGTTTTCGAAAAGAATGTTAGTTATTTAGGATCATCGCTAATCAAACATTTAATGATATTTAAAAATCTACTCAACTAGCAAAATTAGGCTTGATAACTTTGCACATAATTATTTCTAATTTGTTGAGTTTAATTTACGTTCTAAGGTTCTGTCCGCTCCCTTGATGTGAATCTTTGAATCCACATTCTTTTCATTATACATATCTCTATACCAGGTATTTTTTGCTTCCCCAGTATAGAAAGGCAAGGGTGACGTGTATGTAAGTCCTATTAGTTGTTGAATGAGTAGCCTTGTCAAAATGCCCCCCGTGCTGAGCGCCTCCGGATGAGCCTAATCCATGCATCATTCATGGCGAATGCCAGCGCCCCTGGCGGGCGCAGGGCGAACCAACACTGTTAGGTGGGATACAGGCTTCTTCTTCTCTCTCAATAGAATACAAACCAAGATCTATTTTTATGAAAATAAGTTACAAATACACATGAAGTTTGTATTAATATGTCAGATACTTATCACTTATCTTAGTATATAACGTGGGATAAATGTAAATTCCTTAAACTTTCGATTGGAGTGGTTACCTGTCCATTACGTACTTACTATATGTCTGCAAATAAAAGATAAACAAATACTAATTTACTACTGCCTCATAAAATTCAGAAAGTTAATTATGTTAATCATTATTACCCTTTTCACCACTTAAGTCGTAATTAGACTAGAATTTTCGCTGTTGCAAATATCCATCATCCGCTTGAAGCAAGGCTCAAGTGGTCAAGTAATCAGAGAGGGCTTTTCAATAAAAGTTCTCCAACGAAGGCCTCCGCAGCGGCTGCCGTCGCAACTTGGGCGAAAGTCCTCCTGCAATCGGTTTGGAACTTCACCACTTTGTTTGGATAAATCACTTTCTTTTTATTTGCGAATGAACGAACTTTGGAACGGATGGTCGGATGTCAAGTTTATTTCTCATCTTGTCATCGTAAGTTTCACTTCGTAACTTTCATTTACCGAAGGGTGGATTTAATCAACCTTTTAGTTATGTTAGACACAATATTATGGAATTGATTCATTCTTATTTTAAATATATGGACGAATGTCATAATGGGTTCTCATTGTCGTTAGTAGTATTTAAATATGCTAACATATTGGTTGTCATGTTAAATAAACGTAAACATACTCGGTTCGTGCGATGTAAAAGGCAATAGCAATCGAACTTTTAATCCCCCTGGCCGTGTCTGTCAAAGCAGTTGTCACCTGCAGTGTCAGGGGCTCTGAACGGCTGTCACGTCACGGCGAGTGCTGTGGGGTCTTTTGGGAAGCACCGATGGCTCATTATGTACGAGTCGATGCAGGACATATTTAGATCAGTATTTATCCTAGGAGATGTTTTATTCTCTACTTACTCTGATTTAATATGTTTTGTGTGATTTTTAATACAGGAATAAAATATATATAGTCAGCCCAGTTCCAAAGTAAAGTGGAAAACAGAAGTGAAATCTTATACCTTCGTATCTGAAATACTAAAACAATGAATGTGTTCTATTAATTGTTTTACTAGGTGGCATTTCCTATTGCAACGTAAAGGAGGCACATAACATTGTAACCTTTAACCACTTTCTTAGTAAGAGCAATACTCGATCATATCAGAACTTAATGAAAAGAGTATTTTAGCTTGTAATTTGTCCCAATCTCCTGCCTGCAGGGAGTGTTCCCCGGGGGAGCGCATTCCCCGCTTAAGTGGATTCCCGCGGAGTCCTCGGGGCTCCTGCCAAGTATCCATTTTGACACATTCCACGCAAATTGAACTCCTTTCGCCGTAACTCGGAGCAGCTTCTGGAACATTCCTCTCGACTTGTCCTTGATTAACTTTGTTAGCACTCTGTCTTAGTGTATTGCAATGGAAGGTTATTCGCTTTTACTTTATAAATACTTTTGTTTGTATAGGGTTTTTGGGGTAGAAAGAACTTTAGGTACAAAATATCTCCCCAGCCACGAGTTGGGTCGCGATTTTGGATAGAATTCATATCATAATAGCTAGTGACACGTCACCTAATTCCTTTCTACGAAATATCTAAGTAATACAGCTAGTTAGCACTCTAATTAGGAACATAGCACAGCACAGTACCAGCAAATTAATTATTCTAATTAAAATTTGCCATCGAATGTGCCTGTTTCGAAATATTTGTATTTAAAGAAACATGTATAAAATAAACTAGATCAGCAGTATTGAGTTTCAATTTTCGATTTCGGCCGAAACACATCAATTTATTAGTCGAAACAAGCGAATGTTTCAGTGGCTATGCATGCCGTTTGTAATAAAAGCCCAAAGGCTCAAAGCTTGATTGGGAGTTACAGTGTCGTGTTACTAATAAACTTGTACAGTGAATGCAGTAATGCTAGGATAATCGATATTATAAACATTGCTTGGGTGTTGATAGAATAATTTTGCTTGCGTTGTTAAATTGATTTGTTAAGTTTAGCTATATTAAATTTGTTAAATTTATATATTAAGTTTCTAAGTAAATAAATACAAACCTTAAACTTTTTCTTACTTGCAAAAGTTGAAGGTTTTCTTAAATGATAAATGAGGGTGTCCAATTAGCCAAGACAAGTGTTGGCTGACTCAGAATTCCAAACTTTGAGTCCTTGGCTCCACGAGTTGTCTGTTGGCCGCATGAGTCTGGCAATGTTGAGAAGTGGACATTTTCATCTTTTTACCATTTTTATATTTATATATAAATACATGTGTGTGTGTGTGTTCTTCTCTCTAGTATTGAGCTTGTATCTCTTTATTGGTAGCTAGAACCTTGGAAATAATATATCTTTGAGCATCACATATGAAACATTGGCTGATTCCCACTATATCGTACAAAAGATTTCAATTAGTCTAGACTTGGAAGGGTCTAGCTAGACTCTAGTTGTAGCATTCTATTTACGTTCCACCCAGCACGGGACAACTTTTTTGTTTGTAGGGTTTTGTTTCATTCAAACATTTACATCCTTTTGTACCTTTATATTTGGGTTGGACTGATGAAAGTATATTTTATTATTCGTTTAGAAGGAAGTTGTTGTTTGAAAGCGATTTCCCAAACACAAAGAAAACAAAGGCTCCAAACTGCGCCAAGTTTCACTCAATGAGCTATTGTATGAGTGGGAGCTAATTTCGTGGGCTCCAGTGCACATTGGGCCAAATTGGTCCGTGGGACTGGGCCTTTATCAAGTTACTTGGGTTGGAAAACAAAGTATATATATACATATTTATTTCTTTTTCCAATAATGCTACACTGATGAAGTAATATAAGTATGAGCGAGCAAAGCTTAATTATTATTTATAGCCTGTTATCAAAATTAATTTTATATCTATTATAATTTTAATTTATGTTGTTTTTAACATATTCGACGTCGTATTTTTTAATAAAACACTTACCTTACTCATTACTTTGGGAGTGAAGTATATTTTCGTAATAATAATAATGTTATTATTGAATTATAAAAACTTCAAGAGTGATCAATGTATTGTTAATATATCAAAACTTATTACAAAACCGCCAACGCTGAGATATCTAAATTCTCTTTCACGTAAAGTGAGCTCATCCCTCTGTTGCACTTCCTTAAGTTGTGAATTCGCTGTTGGTGGGCGCTTGGCGTCAGGCCATCGGATGAGCGTCAATGGCCTCTAATGAACTTACCCTCGGCTATCGCAGCCCTTAATCGAGTTAGATTAAGGAACTGCTGACGAGGTCGCCTGCTCTTATCTGCTATGATGCGGGTGCGTTTGTTTGTTAGGGGTGCCTCTTATGTGAGAGGAAACTACATTTATATAGAACGGGTTGTCGTTAAATTGCTATGGGGTGGACTGGGAACAGATTTAATTTCAAATAAAACATACTTATTGTATCCTTTAATTAATGTTAATAGTTAAGTTTTATTAAGAGGTGCGTTTCCTGTTGACAGAGTGGTCGTGGCGCCTGAGTGGGCGGCGTCGCTCGCAGCAGTCGCCGGCCGCCATCGTCGCGCACTTCGACAACACCGCAGCTCAGGTGAGGCCCCGCCCCTTTTTCACATCATTAAAGCAAGACTTAATATGGGAATAGGTCATAGTCAGTACTGGTTATGGCGACCTTAACACTTTCACGCTCGCGGGGTGCTTGCACCCTACATCTTCGCAACTACGGGGTTAGTGAGTCTGTGCTCATTATGATCCTACGTTGTAATCAGATAGTCAGCACCAATATGGCTAATGAACCGTGTCGTCACTTAAAAATACTGACTGTTGTCTTAAAAAAAGTGCCTAAATCCTTTCTAACACATCATCATAGCAGCGTACACACAAATGTATAATTATTTATTGCACATAATTATACACATGTTACATATAATTTTAGTGAATCCTTAACTGTGTTAGCATTTTGAATAAGAAAGTATTTCTAATGATTAAGACTTGTACTAATGTGGAATCAAACTATACACAGTGGTGCAATTCCCGTAACGTCATTCTCAATTTTATATTTAGTTACGAAAACTGTTATCATACAAGTTAATTTTATAAAATAGTAGGATTTATGATAGTTCGTTGCGCTTACGACTATTGTGATATTTTAAACACGTGTACACACAAATTACATTTATTATTTCCAAGTTTCTTTGTCGTTGTTCATTTGGATTAATTCAGCGATTGGAATTACACCTTCGTCATCCCATTATGTGCGTGCCCTGTAAAGATCTTACGCCACTTCATTTCACAACACGCGGCATAAGCATGTACCTCATGCTAAGTGAGCGTGACAGGGCATCAAAGGAAGTTTTTCCGTCGTGGCGCTTCACCTTAACCTTTTAGCCAGGTGAGTAGGTGAGGCGAATGGCGGCGCCTGTGACACGGTGCCTCCATTGCGTCGAAAGGCTAATGGCTTCGTGCGTAGGCATTAAGGGCCGCCACTGGCAAAAACTGCCTCGATGGCCACATTAGCTGGAGGGCGCTGCCTTTGTTGTATATTTCGGTGACAGGCACTTTTGGTGTAAAGCGTAGCTATGTTTTAGGCTGAAAGGGCCAAATACCTTTAAAAGGTTTGCAATAAATTGCTACCTCGTCCTAACTGCTGTTGATTAATGATTTATGAAAATGGATGTATACGAAGTGAGTTTATACATACATTTAGTCGTTCAATTCACTTTACGAGTATACGACAGGATATCAGCGACTTTATCCGTTAAGCTTTATCTTTATTTTTTAGTAGTTAGCTTTATCCGTTAAGTATCTCCGTTAGCATTTTCATGCACATACATGTTGCTAACCTGCCGCCTAGTAATTTACATTAACATTTGTTTACACGTTTTAATTACGTCCCCGAAGAGTATATAACGTTGTCCGTACTAGATAGTTAATATTCTCACCTTCAGCATAGTGTTCAAAATGATTAAAGTCGTGAAATAAGTCGCGCGGGTTCATTGTTTTTGTTGGAGTGGTCATGAATATTCAATTATTTTTGCGAAGCCCTTCTTGTGAAAAATATGTAAGAGTGGCATCCGGGGGCCGCTCCTAAATCCGCCTCCTTGCATATTTAACCTCGTTGCGGTGGCCGGCGCCGCAGCCTATTTGTCTTGTCACAAAAATGCCCCAACGAAACACAGACGTCCCTTTTATTCCACGATTAACTCCAAACCTGTCCCGGTAAGTTAGGAAGTTAATAAAATGCTATTAGGCATTTTTCTGCTCAGCAAACGTATCGTTTTAGAGTCAACAAAAGTATATATTGGGGCATATATACACACTCTTGTCTTAATTGACAAACTACTATGTAACCACTTTCTATAAACTTTGTTTTTTATCCACCGTTTGGAGATGTGAATGTATATTGTATAAGTGTGTGTGTTTAAATGACGGTCTCGTGCATTGTTGAAAGGTCTGAGGGCAGCAAAGATCCAATTTGCGAAGAGGCGATAAAGGGAATCAATCGCTCAACATGGCGACCGACATTTCTATTCCGATTGGCATGCGGGATTCGTTCCTTTTTAGAGTATATCCCTGTTAGTCCACGATGTAAAGAGAATGCTAAGTATTAGGTAGCCAAGTATAAGTAGTATACAGCTTAAAATATTGCAAGATAGTTAAGCCAACCATATAAACATATATCTCTCATTACAGGTTCATTTGTGCTACTAAATAAATATACACATTCAAGGTCATATTTGCGTGTATATGTTAATGTAGCTATTTTGTGTCCCCAACATACACATTGCGCGATTGTTGTTTTGGTCTGGACAGACATCATAGTATTCCTATTTTTCCCGTTCTTGTAAATCATTTTCAGTTTATTGACAATCATACACATATGTAACGCATCTGCAGTTATGCTCGTAGGTACTTGTATCGTCATCTGTGTTCAGTGGCTTCCCTTCTCAATCTGTTACACGAGTGACCCAAAGGCTTTTGTCTGGTTTTGCATACGCTGTACGGAAGACAATCGATACGACCCGATGCCTATACAGGCTGCGTAGGTATACGAGTGCGTATTGGAGGTTGATGTCTTTTGTGCCGGCTCGCCCCACGCACGTCGCCGGCCCTTAATACACTCCCTTTCCCTTCGGCTACTTTTCTATTAAGCAACCTTTTCTGTTCGGGTTATGTGTATTAAATGTATTATTGGAACTTTGTACGCATTCAGCAGCGTGTGCAATATATACATACACACACACACACACTTCAATCCCTTTCGGGGACGCCAGAACCTCGTATACTCTACATCTTTTCGTGAAAGCGTTTGTTATTGTAATATTTTTATGTCTATGATCAAGCAGTATACTCACAATTGGTCCATCCGCCTTGGAACCTTAACACTGTCGTTTTTATGGGCTTAATGCTATCCTTATGAAATATAGGCGTTAGCTTTGTAGGACATTATTTTCTAATCCATAGTTCCTCATATTATTTGACCGACAATTTGTGAAGAAAGGCACCTATTTCTCATTGTAATATCGTGTAATGTTTCCGTGGGCAGATCCGCTCGTGGCTGGGCGCGCAGGAGGGCATGCTGCGCTCCACGGCGCTGCCGCTGGGCGACGCCGCGCTCATCCAGCAGCACATCGAGCACCAGAAGGTCAGTGCACACACTCGCCAAACACACGCCATGCCTCTCTACGGGGTAGTCAAAGATCGCAATGCTCCACAAGCCAAAGTACTTCCCCTTCATTGATATATCATGAACTCAGTATGTTGCATATTAAATAATTGTACTTCGTATTAATTCGTTTATTTAGATTTTGATATCAAAAGCAGTATCATTCTATAACATGTAGCTTTCCATCACTATTAGATTAATGTCCCACTTGATGAGGTTCAAAGTACCTCAAAGACATAAAACTCGCGGATAAATTACACCGTTTTCAGGAAGTTGTCTTAGCGTCCATTACAACTTCCGCTGAGCTGGCGGATATCTGCGCCATTATGTTCGTCAATATTTGCCCTGGATAAGTGCACCCCGGGGGCAGCTCGAGTCGTGCCACCTCTCATAAACAACCTTTTAATTGCTTTTCCTTTGCAAAACTTTTGATACAATATTATACGAAATCCCTAATTTATAAATATCAAACATCATAAATTATACCCTATTTTAGAAGCAATGTTAATGTTTTGTGTACAGTATTATTACTGTGCAATATTTAATTACAAAAATACACAGAAAGTGCGCCTGCTCTCATGGGTGTCCAAAAGAGACTGAAAGATAAGCCCTTTCAAGATGAGACGTTACATCGCGCATGCGTTCGTTTTAGTGATGGGACACTTAAATGTCGATATATTTTACCGGTTGTATGTTTTCATATTTCTCAAAGTTGATTTAAGCATTTTTTATTGTCAGTTTTTAAGGTATGCCACTCGCACTTGAGAATCTCTAAGATTCACAAACTTTACAGACTCTTATCTTTAACCAGAGCTTCTAGAACAAAATACACATTGTTTTATAACCCTAGACTCAATCACGTACTGTACCCGTACTCATAGTTACTCTTGATATAAAAAATTAACTAATTTTTTTTCTAAGAATAGCTAGAAACAATATTACCATTGCCTATCATATTGATTTTTGTTCCTCCCACTAATTCCACCGTAAAAGGTGGACAATACAATAACAAGATCCAACCACAAGAAATGCAGATTCTCGCACGCAATATTCTTACCTGAAATGAAAAGCTCTTAGGTACCTAGTTATTTATAATGCCTAACATGACTTGATACTTACTAACGGTATTTGGGAAAAAATAATCAACCTGATTAAAGATAATTAACGTTGTCAGAAAGTACAACATACTCATAAATAATAATTTAACTCAGCGAATAATCTTGTTCGTTATTCACTTTTCAGCGATCCGGTCCCTAAAACTTATGACTTTTTCTTTTTTATTTGAAAATTGTCGAACTCAAATGATTTGTTTCTGAATAGTAGTAATGCGTAAAAAAACTAATATTAAAGTATCGATATTGTAATTATCGAAAGCAAGCCCATGCCTTAAGCCTGTAAACGGCTAGGGTGTTGCCTAGCAACCGCTGTCCCCCCTCCACTTTGGCCACGTGTTTACGTGCCGGAAGTCTGAGTTTGTTTTGTTTATTTCATGTTTAGATTTCATCGCGTCTACACGTTTCCTTGCCACGGATGAACTTGAGTGTTGTTGATATTGTATTTTTATTGCAGTAAATACCACTATGCATGACGTAATGTGTGTTATAATTTAATTATTAACATCATATTTTAGTAATAAATACATTATTTTAGTTAGTAAATTAAACCTCTTAAATTTTATTAAAAAAGTATTTCTATAACAATAAAAAAATTAACAAGATCGCCTAAATTAAAAATGTATTCATCGAACTATACAAAGGACCACTTGGTTCAAGCAGTAATGTAAAAAGTGCGATAAGGATAACGCACATAAAGCCAGCAAAGTGGTCTCCATAAATTCGAGTAACGTAGCGCCATTATTCGTAGCAGCTACTACGAGCAGACACCTGCCATCCAAAGGGAGGGAAGGATCGATCATATCCAGCGGAGGCTTTCGGAGGCTTTTGGCCCATTGTGTCTGAGCAGGCGCCTAATCGTATTAGCATATACGTTTGAATTCTTTTGTTGCTACATTATGTTATTCATTGAAAAGATTTAAAATGTGAAATGGCTTAAGAGAAGTATTTTTTATTGTTATGTTGTATTTCGTCTTTGATAATAGTGAACTTTACTTACTTCCATGGATAGTGAAGGCAATTGACATAGCAGTACACGCACACGGTATATAAACTCAACCTTTATGCGATGGTCAGCGCTTGATCGACCATCGTCGTTCCGAAGATTTGTATTATTTATTAAAAGTATATTTTCACTAGATAGCAACTACTAAATGAATTCTTATTGTTTCCATAATGTCACAGGCCGTATATTGTGAATACATTGAACGGGATAGTTACCAGTAGATTTCTTTTGAACCAACTCTCTGAAACCAATAATCCGAGGTCACACATCTTGATTTCTAACACGCCTATATTACCTTCGGTGCTTTAATAAGAATCGGTGTTTCGTTATCTTGTACTTAACTATTCTTTGTAACACATGTCTCCCCAAAACTGAATCCAAACTTATAACAGGTTAATGCAACTAGAACATAACCGAACACTAACCAAACTTAACAAACCCAATTGTGTTGGACGACACATGATGACAGATTATTTGAGCCAACAAAGCGGCGCAGAATGGAAGAGAGAAACTTAGGCGCAACTTAGCAAACCTCAGCTTAGGCAAGTTGGCCCAACTTATAATTAAGTTAGGCTGGGAGGGGAACCCTGATCACTCTGCGTGGGGATAATGAACGCATACAAGGGACTGAGTGCTCTTAGGTGAGGGAGACGACTAACGTGTCTTCTTCACCATTGCTTACTTGTTAATTCATTTACATAGCGAATGATTCCTTATTTTAGGGTCATATATATTTTGAAATATACAAGAAACCAAGAAATTAAAACTATAAACCTAAAGTAGAAATAAAAATTAAATTATACATGTTATTATGTAATTAATTAAAAGATAGAAACTCAAAAATATTATTATGTTGGTCACATAGATTTAATATCCTTGGGTGCTAGTTTTCTGAAACGTAAGATTTGAGTGACCTTTGTAGAAACGGCAACGGTCGCTTAAGCCTGACTCGCAAGGTTTAACAATCGTGAATGTTAACGTTTTTATTTTATGTGTGTATAGGCGGATGTTCCGATAATTAGATTCTTGCATAGATCATCCTACTATGTCTTATGTTAACTATGTATTGTTTCCTCTTATATTTGAATGGTTGGTGTGCTTAGGGCGTGCTGCGGGAGCTGGAGCACAAGAAGCCGCAGCTGGAGGAGCTGCTGCAGACGGCGGGCAGCCTGCGCGCGCCAGACCACCGCCAGCAACTGCACCACAAAGGTACCACATACCACTAACTGATACTCTTACAATGATAATGTTTAGGAGACTATTCTACGTACGTACGCGTTCACGACCATTAAGGTTCAGGTGTCCATCTCCGTAACTGCGAAGGTAGTAATTCTATGGCCACCTCGAACCCACGTGTTAACCAGATAGTTAGTACTCAATGTGACAGGTGGTCAGTCATGTCGCCATTTACAAGCAGTAACTATTATCTGTTCTGGGAACAGGTAGGTTTTCTCACGATGTTTTTCCCTCACCGTAGTATTCGACGCATTTCGTAAATGTTTTTTTATTACGAAAATGTACATAGAAATTCATTTAACTTCATTTCCATTGGTACATGCTCAAATGGGATTTGAACCCTGTACCCTCGATACAGAATCAAGCCCCAAACAACTGAGCTACGTCGAATTCACTATTGACTAAATTGTGAGCTTTGAAACTTGGTAAAGTGATTTAAGACTTGTAATATACAGGACACTAAACTAGCCCCTTGGTAGATTTGTTTTGAGTCTAGTGTTAAGGGTACCAGTTAAAGCTTGTTACCGAAATCAATTATTATTGTTATTCATAATATATACATGTATAAAATCAATGATAAGACAGCAAAGCAGAAGAAAATATTATCCGTTACTCTGTCTCCACCGGAACTCTAACCCGGAAATTCACGATTATCATTCATGTGGTTAACCTGAGTAAAGTGGGAGGTGATCTATGACATGTTTATTAACAATTTTGAATTTGAGACTCCCATTGTCCATTGTACTTAGACGTGGCAACCTTTCCGTTGTATCCAGTGTTATAGACGTACTTAAGAAGTTTAAGCAATAAGGATAAAGAGGGTCCATACTTAGTCTCGTCATAACCGTTTGAGCTCGGCAATGACCGAGTAAACCTAAACGTCTATTATGAATAATATTCTAGGTCTATTTTAACAAGATAGAGCTTATTATATGGAAAAAATCGATTAAGTTTCTATTTTTAACATAACAAAACTAAATTAATAATATAAATTCAATTTTTCTTTATGAAATTCACCGTACTGTATTTATATTTCGTCACCATTGTTACCCACTTTATTCTGCGAAATAACTAGAATCCCTGGCCGCTTCGTAGTACGTGGCTGGTATTTGCTACGGTAGTGTTTGCGGAGGCTTAAGCGCTGTTTCGTAGCACTCGTAGCTCTCGTGCCAAGTGGTTTAAGCCTCGTGAGTTGCTACGTAAACACGTTTATTTTATTTGCTACGAGCCTTGGCGCATGACTTGGCCTGCGCTCCTTTAATGAGCTGCACTTCACTGCGATACTTACGCGTCTCACGTCACCAAATACTTTGCACTGAATTATTGTCGTTTGTTGTTTATATAAGAGACATACATATAACTAGCTTACGTATACTATTCGTCACGTTTCTATATTTATGAAAACAATATAGGGCTTTGACATTCGTTATTGATGAATGGTCACGGGCACATCGCCCGATCACAACCGAAACTCATACACGACGTTGCTCGATAGCGTTGATAAACAATAAGTATCGAGCTATAGTTCAGAAAGATTTGTATCGAATTCATGCTTGAACCAGTTTCCAGTTACTCTGTCTTTTGTGGTTGACTTTTTTCTTGGCAGATGTCTTGCGACACAATTTTGCTAAAAGTTCTATAGATTTTCTTCTTGCTTGAAGTGTTTTATTTCTCTGTAAGTACACTATTTCTAAACAGCAATACAAAATTATTTTTAATCTATTAATTATTATTATTATTACGTATCTAGCGATATTATAATACAGTAATATTATTAAGTTACTCTCTATCGAATATTTGTGGCAATTTAGTCTACCATTGGCTATGAGTGAGAGTTGTAATAATATTGCCACAAACAAAACAACAATTTTCGTAACTGGCACTACTTAATGCCAACATAGATACGCCTTTTTTCACTCTAAAAGCAAGCAAACCTACAAAACCAAAGCTAGTGCGAAAGAAAAATAAAATTAATATCCGCACTATATTTAATATTCATACATTTTGAAATGACTCCCTGTAATTGGTTTTTTGATAAGATCTTTCGACCACTGCCTACCCTCTGTGCGTGCCTCGACGCAGAGCCTTTCAAGCGAACAATTACCAAGTTGCCTGCACGAGTTGTTCGTTGCCAACTCATACATAAATAACATTGCATCCACACACGGACTCTGATTTAATTTTTAACGAGTTGCGAATCTATTCCTAAGATGTAGGAAATATTCACGCCTCTACTTTTCTGATGAGATAGGCAGAGACTATCGACCGTCACCTTGATCGATCAGATCAAATTTCTCTCTGTTCTTCCGCTACGTACTCATACTTGCGCCCGCCTTAAGAATAATGTTTCTGGTTTGATCTGAGTATGGTCCACATGGCCTCCGTTGTCCAATACTACGCACCTCTCCTCCTTCCTCTCTCAATGTACGTCACTTCTTTCATTACACATATTACACACAGTCTTATACTACACATATTAGTGTGTTTATAAGACTCCATGTTGGCGCAAGAAATGCAATAAAGCTCCTGGCGGTGGTCGCGTGCTCCTAAGCGTCTGTCCGAGGGGCTCGATCGCACAACTAATGGCCCAAGTGTGCTGTGTAACGCGCTATTTGCTTTACAGAGGTAAAACAAAAGGCCGATGTGTACCTTGTAAACGTAACGGTTGTGATTTAAGTATTTTGAGTACAATCAATCTTAGACGAATATTATTTAAATTTGTAGATAATTTAGAGGACACCACGAACCGAATCTCCTTGGGAATAAAGTCTAACTGGTAAAAGTGTTTTGTTTGTTCATGAGTGATCACTGTCTACTCTGTACCTGTATCAATGTGTTTGTATTACAAAAATTGAATGAAAAACGAATACCGTCATTAATTGAAATTGGCTAGTTGAAGCTCTACCAAATAGTGAAACCAAATTTGTGACTGAGCTTAATCTAATATGAATCCTTGCTTTTAATTTTCAAAACGAACGAAATGCCGTCCTTTGTTGAAACCCTACGTTACCCTACACTATTAAAAAAGTTGAGACAAACTTTGTGCTTTGTAGCCCCTAGTTTGATTCATGATGTTTTATGTTTGCCCTAAAAGTTAGGAATAATTCACATGAATTTCACGCAGACAAGAAATGAAAGCAACATTATTCGCGGAAGTGCCCTGTTGATATAATATTTGGGAGTTAATTGAGGGCGCGATGGGGCTTATTCATGAGGCAGACCCTCCGGTCCTCTGGCCCTCGGCACACGTCTCAATCCGACGAGATTCCGGCCTACTTCATGTAAACGGTATTCTGCTCTAGAAACAATGAAAATAGAAAAATAACGAAATCTTTGAAAAAGAAAAACATCTCTATATATTTTTTAGTAACCCTAGAGTCTTTCCTCCCAAGGGCAATTAATGAATTCAATGTCTCTATTTCTCAACAAGAACAGGGCTTTTTTATACGTATTTGTTATACATAAAGGTCGTTGGGTTGTTCCGGAATAATGTTCTTCCATTATCATTGTATGTATTTACGCGCTCGTAAATTTTCGCTTTGATGGGAGAACCTCAGTGCATTATAATGTCATAAATAGCACAGGTAGTCGCTAGTAGGAATATGTTTTATCTGTCCCATCGTTGTTTTAGACTACAAATGAACATTCACGTTTATGAACAGGGTATTTTAATTTATAGTTAAATGATTTTTTAACCGTATTTTTAATATCAGGCAGAGTTTCTTTCCAAGACAGATTATTAATATTCTACTTCTCACCACATTTAGAGATCATAATAAACAAGGTGTTATATTATTAGATAGCAACATCTCCCTCATAATATCTCCAGCACCATAAACAAGGATGTTGTCAAGACATAAGTGAAGGAGCTAAGCTATATTTAGACGCAGCTTACATTTCCCTTCCCTGTTTATTTATTATTGTTATTTAAATTTTACAACACTAATACGATCTTACTCGCTTTGAAAATACTACTAAAACTTCTTTCAAATTATTTATGAAAAGCCGCTCGTTTGTCTGAGCTCGATAATGATAGATAATACGAATAAAACCCCACTAAACATAAATAATCACCGGAGGGACAGCCACTGTAAATACATCAATAACTGTCATCGCCGTGAGCGTTCGGTTCGGCACCTTTGCTCCATGAAAGGTTCCCATAGCAAGGGCCTCGCCGTGTCCTGAATGGGCCCCACTGAGCCCATGGGGCTTAATGGGGCGCGTGGGGCCGAGGGGCGGGGCGTCGCTCTCGGCGCAGTCGCCCCAGTCAGTTCGTCGCCGCGGTCTGGCCGCCCGCCCGTACGCGGCTCCCGCCCTCGCATATCAAAACAAATTCTTGCTATTCAAGGTGCTCTAGCCTGTAATTCAACTCAACCAGTGATGTGGAAGCGTTATTAATACAGCCGAAAAATAATCTAGTGTGTTTTATGTCATGGGGCGTAGTGCTGAATTGCTTATGAGTGATAAGGTGTGATTAGGCAGTTCCGCGTCGGCTTCGGCAGGTGGCTCCGGCCGAGATGGAGCCTTAATTGGAGTCGATTCATTATCCGCTTTATAAGGATTGTGTTGTTTGGTGTTATGGTTACGAGTGAACCGATTCTCGCGATCTCTGGGGAATGGCCGAAAGCCGGCCGCTGTCATGTCGATGATGAGTTGTAACCCAAATATAAATAGCGCCCGTGAATGTAGGTGCGATGTTTGATTGGATGCGCTCGAATGTAATAGTGGAATGTAAGAGATGTGTTGTTCGTTGAATCAAACGTATACTAAAGTAAAATAATTACGTTTGAATAGCATAGGAAATTTGTTTTCGTCTTTTGCCAGCTAACATGAAATTAGGAACGGTTCTTTTTAACTGCTAATACATGAAAGTATTTCAGAATGTTAGTTATTAATGTATAATAAGTTTTTCAGAATGCCGTTTTAGGGACGTACAAAACAGATAATACATATTTTATAAATATCGTTTGCTATTAGAGTATACAGAGAATACGTTTGAAACGGAATCTCTAGGGAATATAACGGATCTTTGACTGAGTTATCTCCGACAAGACGTTTCTGAGTATTTTATATTTCATGTTAAGTTATTTTGTCAACCGTTAGCTCAAAGTATATAAACACACTCGCAGTGATCGTTGTCTCTATTCAGGCCTCTGAATACCCCGAAAGAGTTAACGTTCGTGAATTATATGCTGTTTCTGAGTTTCCCTCATTCGATCGAAAATTCTAGTGGCGTTTGCTTCATCCAGTGACACCGAATATCCATTAGGCACTAAACGAACCATTCCTAAATAGAGGCATTCTACGAGTAGTGCTTTAGACACTGCAATTGATCGTAATTGGAGCTTTTAATAATCAGAGTTTAAAATATTGCGTACAAACGACACTTATGGTTTCAAAATGAAATGTTTTCCAACCCTTTTGATAAAAAATTAACCAAGTTTGAAAACAATAGCCTAAAACTAGCAACTTGTGTCTAACTAGAATAAAATGTAGCCACGGAACGTTAAATTACGAGCGCGCGTTACCTTTTCGCCTGAGAGCGTGTCTGAATCTCGTACAAATCCCGCCAACAATAGAGCAGGAGTTCACGCGAGATCCCAAGGAAAGTTTCGCTGAAGCCAGGGTCAGTGATAGCATTGCCCTCCCCCTCAGCCCCCGCTAAAGCCCTCCATACAAAGAGAGCCCCGATATTTATGACCTCACTCACCGTAGATGGTGGGCCCTCATGTCTCAGGTTAAGCGACGGGGATGCACAATCACCTTGATGATACCATAACTCATGTTGAGGTAAAAGGTATATGTGAGCGGTGATATCTTGCATCTTAGGAGGAAGTTAGGTTAGGCTATTGTGTAGAAGGTGGTTTATAACAGCGTAAATTACAGTATTAGTTATATTGTGTCTTAAATTTGATTTATAAAGCGTTACGGGAGAAAAGAGACTAGTTATTGTTTCATATTTTAAATTAACAAAATTTATTATGCCAGAGCAGAGGCTTTATAGGATTAAAACATGAAAAAACTCCTCGTCAATTGCAAAATCCCACAGCGATATTCTAATTTGAACACAAAATGACATCGGCTAGATTGTAAGTCAACACATTGTGGATCTAACCGTCAGATAGCGCGATATAGCGTAAACGTGCTGCAGGATAACATCCAACGCTGAGAGGAAATGAGGTCCACGGAGGAGGCACGTAGAGTGCGTTCGATCCGAAGCCCATTCGCCCAGCCCTCGGACAGATTTTCACTCCAAGCTTTTTATATACCTTGTTCAAGAGACTTTATGACTGTGTGAAATGAACGAATGGTAAAACGAATATTGATGTTTAACCATATTATTTTTGACATCAATATTTGATTTGCCAAGCAGAGAAAGTTTCTATACACATAGCTTTATAAATAAGTTCAATGTACGAGCGTAATAATGTAATGATCAATCGAGATTGCCTGTAATGTCTCGTTTGGCTTATTCCGAATATGACAGAAAACGTTTTTGAGTATCATTCAGTTATTATAGTTAATGTAGCAGAATGAATGTATAGGTGTAAATAGGCGCGTTGCTTTTAAACTCAGAACTACGTCCTAGGTACAGTCCGTTAATCATTATTAACAACAAAATAGCGTCATAACAAAAACATTATTGGATTAAAACTTTAACTTTATTGACATTAATTGTTTAATTAAAAATCAAATAAAATATAAAAATAGTTTATACTATTTATTTAATAGCTGTAAGAGACAGGTAGCAGCGTCGCTACATTTTTCTTTATGTGAACAAACCAAAGTTTTGGTTTCTGACCAGGCCCCTATTGGCCAGAATACCCAATTGGGTACTGACTTTACCCTGGAAAAAGTACCAGGGAATAATTTCAATTTAAATTAATAGGAGAGACAAAAGAGATAGACTCTGGCATATTAAATGAGTTAGTAGTAGCGCCTGACATCACTTTAGTGCACCAAAACATACAAGGTTTGTTAGGTAAAGAGTTAGAAGTTGAGCTTTTTTTTGGTTTCTTCCAGGGTTGGAATATTTTGTGTAACTGAACATTGGGCGAGGTCCTGTGAATTAATATTTGGTTTTGGAGCCCACAGCGTTGCAAGTTCATTTTGTAGGAATGGTGCAATCCGTGGGGGCTCCTTGATATTGGCTCATAATGATATTAAATTTAAAGAACGTAAAGATATTGTTGATCTTTCTATTGAGCGATTAATAGAAATGTCATGTATAGAGATAGAGGATGTAATTATTTTGTGTGTTTACAGACCACCCAATTCAGATGTTATAGGGTTTGGAAAGTGTATGGAGGAGGTGCTTATTAAGCTTATTCAGAAACATAAGCGCCTGATTGTGTGTGGTGACTTCAATGTTAATATTCTTGAGGACACTATGGTTTGTATAAATTTTCTAAATTTATTTTTAAGTTATAATTTAAAACATAATTTTAATCAACCTACTAGAATAACAAGCACCTCCTCTACCTGTATTGACAATATATTTTCAAATTTTAGTTTATCCCATACTGAACTTACTACTGATATTAGATCTGACCACCATGGTCAGTTGGTGAAGTTTAAGTGTCACCGCGGTTTCCAGCCAGGAATGTTACCTGTGTTCCTGTCACGGGAGCCCGTTTGAGTAGTTTCAGGGAAAACATATTGAGACGGTTCCCTATGCAATTGAAAACCAATGCTCCGAATAATATGTATAGCTCATTTTTCAGTATTATTGATTCTGAATATAAAAAAAATCTTTACATCAAAGAGTTATAAGATAACCGGTAGGAGGAATTTTTGTGATTGGGCCACTGGGGGTATAAAAATAAGTAGACAGCGGCTATATGAATTATATAAAGAAAGATCTTTTAATCATAGCCATGAATTCAAAACTTACATAAGTAATTATTCAAAAATATTCAAAAAGGTTTGTGCTCAGGCCAAAAAATTGCACATACAAGGCAAGATAAAAAATGCCACAAATGTTGTCAAGGAAACTTGGAAAACAATTAAATTTGAAACTGGAAGGGATGTCTCTTACATAAAAGAACCTAAACTTATAGTAAATAATAAGGTAATTACAGACAATCAGAAGATATCTAATGTGTTTCAAAGTTATTTTTCCAAAATTCCTATCTCAATAACTGAGCCACTAAGATCTTGTTCAGAGAGTGCTAGATGTATATTAGAAAAGAATGTGCCAAAATGTGACAGTTGTTTTGGTTTCAGAGAAATCAGTACAATAGATGTCATCAAATGTTTTAAATCACTCCAGAAAAAGAGAACATCTGATCTGTGGGGCCATTCAGTAAAGGTTTATTCAGCCATTGTAGATTTAGTTGCACCTGAGTTGAACATTATATTTAATCAATGTATTAAATGCGGAGAGTTTCCTGATCAGATGAAATACGGTAAAATCATTCCATTATTTAAATCTGGTAGTACCACTGACCCTGCTAACTATCGTCCTATCTCAATACTACCAGCTTTTAGCAAAATATTTGAAAAACTTATTTTAAATCAATTACAAGTACATTTTAATAGTTATAATATTTTCAACAAGCAACAATTTGGCTTTACAAAGGGTCGATCAACAACAGATGCTGGGGTTGATCTTATGAAATATATATTTGGGTCCTGGGAGGAAGCAAAGGATACTCTGGGTATCTTTTGCGATCTTTCTAAGGCGTTCGACTGCGTGGACCACAAAACTCTGATCATGAAGCTTAAACATTACGGTATAGGTGATAGGGCACTAGATCTGATTACATGTTACCTGAGGGGAAGGATCCAGAGTGTTGAGTTCGGTGGAGCTCGATCGAGCGGCAGCTTGGCTGCTATGGGGGTTCCGCAGGGTTCCATTCTTGGGCCCTTCCTTTTCTTGGTCTATATAAATGATTTACCTTATTTAAGTCTGGGCCGTTACCACATGGTGTTGTTTGCGGATGACACTTCAATATTATTTAAAGTTAGTAGAAGAAAAGACGAAACAGAAAGGATATGTAATGTGATTTCGGAGGTGGAGCAATGGTTTAGAATAAACAATCTTGCTTTTAATTGTAATAAGACTAAATGTGTAAGGTTTACTTTGCCTAATGTTAGGAGTTCAATTACTAGCATCGTAATTAATAATGTGGCTCTAGATATTGTGGGGTCCACTACGTTCTTGGGACTCACAATGGACTCAAAATTAAAGTTTAGTGAGCACATCGGTGGTCTGGCGAAAAGGCTAAGTTCTGCTGCC
Source organism: Leucoptera coffeella (assembly GCA_030578115.1). Lineage (NCBI taxonomy): Eukaryota > Metazoa > Arthropoda > Insecta > Lepidoptera > Lyonetiidae > Leucoptera > Leucoptera coffeella. The sequence goes on along the minus strand of JAMBLF010000962.1, from coordinate 25,167 downwards.
TACGCCGTAAAAAAAATTAGACACCTGACTGACGTGGACACAGCGAGACTTGTGTATTTTGGTTATTTTCATAGCGTCATGTCATACGGGCTTCTTTTGTGGGGCAATTCTGCTGATATTAATTCAGTATTTGTGCTGCAGAAGAGAGCCATTCGCTCGATCTACCGTATGGGCCCTCGTGAGTCTTTAAGAGATATATTTAAGACAATAAATGTTCTGACTGTGGCTTCTCAATATATATATGACAACTTAGTCTATGTTAAAAAAAATATTAATGAATACAAACTTGTAAGAGAAATTCATAATTGTAACACACGCAATAAAAATAAATTGTATTATAGTGGCTCTAGACTTAAAAGAATAAACGATTCGTTTATGGGCCTGGGCATAAAAATGTACAACAAACTTCCAGAGTCTATCAAGTCCTTACCTTTAGAAAAATTTAAAGTTGGCACTAAAGCGATGCTGATGGAGAAGGGCTACTACACCGTTAAAGACTATATAAATGATGTTTTGTGACGTTTCATTTTTGTGTGATCATGGCTTCACGTTCCGGTTCTTATTGGGACTTTCCTTAAATTTGTTATTAAACACTATTTGTTGGATGTGAAGCTTTGATCATGTTCTAATGAATTATGTATTTTTAAATTTAATGTACACATTGTCTGCAGAGTTTCTTGGCATTTCTTCTCTGCAGAGTTTGACTTTACGAAGTGCCATTAGTTTTAGTTTTATTAATCTAAATTGATTTTTTTTTAAGAATAATTTTTATGTTAATGACATATTTTTATGAAAAATGTTTTTTTTTTTTTTTTTTGACGTTCAATAAGTGATATCAATATCCTTATGTTGAATAAAAGATTTTCATTTCATTTCATTTTCATTTCATTTTCATTTCATTTCATTTCATTTCATTTCATTTCATTTCATTTCATTTCATTTTCATTTCATTTCATTTCATTTCATTTCATTTCATTTCATTTCATTTCATTTCATTTCATTTCATTTCATTTCATTTCATTACGGTTTCCACTCCACATAAAACTTTTATGCTTAATTATGGCACAAACACAGTAACTTTCATAAAAAGTCTAATGAATGCCATTGTAATCACCCCCATTCAACAGTTATCGCCCTGTAGTCACTCAAGCTTTTATCCTTACAAGTCGTGGCAAGGGTGAATTTGAATATATGAAAATAACTATAACGCTTAATTTAGCTTCGTTTTTTGTGGAAATCTTACTCGTGTCAAAACTAATCTGGTGCTCAGTACAAGGGCTCAAGGGCTCAATGGGATTACCTCCGGATTAGGCTTCGAGTGCTTAACGCTACATAAACTCACCTCCTTCTTCACGAAACAGAGGGAAATTCCTTGGCGCTACTAATTACTCGTACTAGAAATTAAGGAATCATGAGTGTTGTAAGTAATTAACTTTATTAATTAATTTTACTTGACATCAATTAGTCTGAAAAAGAAGTCGGTAAAATTGATTTATTATTCCGTAAGACACTCCATATTTTAACAAAACATATAAAATAAGAATTGTTTGAGTTAAACTTGGCAAGTAAACGATACGTGCTTTTCAATCATAACTTACATTATTTCGCCAGAAACTAAAATACAGAGGCTCTTTTCACATATAAAACTGACACACACTGGGATAAATATGAAACCTACTGAAACCATAGCTCCTTAATCTTGAAACCAACATATTGTTCGGAAGCTTCCTGCTTCCATTCGCCGTGACCTACAAAGAGTCGCCGAGATGTACAATGCGAGGCGCAGTGACGAAACGTGATGACGGAGCAAATAGATATTAATGGAACGGTTTATTGCCTTTCAACCAGTTCTTTATGTAGCAGTGTTTGGAATAATACTAATGGAGCTTTCAAATATAGATCTAACTGGAAACACTAACAGTGATCACTTTGTTCTATTATATATCCGGTCTAATAAATTATACTTGTTTATCAAACAGATAGAGTGAAAATTTAACCGTTTAATCTTGTTTTATATTGAAACTTTTGCCAACTCCGAAATGTATCACTCTTAACATTTGCTTCTAAACAGGAAATATATTTATTACATTATATATTCTTTCCTTCTCATACTAGTGATACATTATATTTATTTTGAAAATACACGTCACATCTATTGACCTTTAAAAACGTAACCATTAAATTGCAAGCGAATTGCCAACCCTACTTTTACATACAATTTTTTACGAACGTTACAGAAGAAATATGCACTTACATTAGAAATGATTAAATGAGCATTTGCACTCTGAGCCCCATGAAATATGCAGAGCATCCACTCTAACGTGAGTTCACTCCTGCCCCCTGCTTTGAGTGGTGAGAACTAACTGGCTCATTAGGGATTATTGCAGATAAGTAACGCGGTTCGTTCGTGATTTGACCTCAGAATCTTTTAAATGCTAGATCAAACCTCAGATAAAGTTATTAGTTAAAAAACTAAATAATGTTCTCTATTGCGATAGAGTTATCGTAGAATATTGATGAAAGGCTGTGAGGCCAAAAGAACTAATTCTTTTATACATATATCTCTAGCTGACTCTTACAACATGCCAGTAAAACGTATTGTTTATGTCTGGATGAGTTATTCGAAGTCTTGTTATTATAGTTTTACAATGAAAAAAATAAAACTGCTTTATAATGATGATTTTAATCTAAGCGTCTCTAAAGTTCTACACTTTACTCGTTTCTCTTTTTTATTAGCTACCCAAGGAGAAATCACTAACAAGATAGAATGAAATTAAGTTAGTGCGCTAACTGGTTAATCTTATTTCTATCTTGTAGCTAACCGATAAGAAAACACGATAGAATACACCTGGTTACTACGTCCTCAAAGAGTATAAGCTTTTGTAAATAAACCCACAGTGATTTAAATGCACTGTTCGTTAATTATTAATACGAGTGCGGTGGTCAGAGCTTTACGGGGAACAAATCCATTTGTAAGCTGAATCCAGTATGCGAAATGTAATTTATGAATATTTCACGTCATTTAAACCATAAATTTTAAGTTATAATTGAACTTACTAGTACTGAACTTTTTAATTCTAGGAATATATAATGTTATGGGTTTTATATTGTTATAATAAGTAGAATGTCACTATATGCCTCGATTTAAGATGATAAGTATCGTTAATATTTAAATAGAACCCCTTTATTGTAAGACAGATTATATAATAGGATGAAAAATTTCCGTATACTGGCGTACCAAGAGATGGACTTGTATTACTTTACATATTATACTAGTATGTTGAACAGTAGTACATAGCATAATGAAACTTGATTAGACTAGGGAAACGGCATTAATATCACAAAATGTTAACACAATTAAAATTTAATTCCACGCTACCATACAAAAGCTCAACCCTGCTACGAAATTCATTGCTATAATAGCCGTAGTCGTATCAGTCGTAGCGTGCCCGTGAACAAGAGCGTGGTCAATTACTACGTAGTGCGGGCGCAGTGGTGTGTGCTACGTTTTCCGGCTTGATGCCCTCGCTGGTCAATAGTCTCGCTCAGATAAATCATTCCCCGGGGAATACTCTCTGCGATAACTCCGCCCTTTATGCACTGCAATTGCTCTGGATACATATTCTGTTTACAATGACTGTTCAGTGCAGTTTGCAAGTGCTTACTAAAAGGCTAAATTGGAGGAAAAATGTTGACACTTTATAAAAGATTGTTGAAAGTTGGCATTACTAATGTAATCTTTCTTCATTAAACCGTTTGTAGTTAGCATTTTTAAAAAGCTTGTTATTTGAGTCATTTGAAACTTTAAAATTAGACACTTTTACAAATAATATAGATTTATCTGCAGTGCATTAATAAAATAAGAATAAACAAGATATTGTCATAAAATTTCCATTTTCTTTCGCGTAATGTATTTACGATCGTACCCTCTGAAGCCGTTAAGCCGAAATATGGTGGCATAAAGCAAAAGGGTGCAGCTGCCCATAATACTGTGTTTGGGCGGAGTTCCTCCCAGAGGGCTCGTTAGTCATTGAGGGCGAACAGGTGAACGCTCCAGGGACGGACAAAGTACAGGCGATACTCGCCTTTGGCACCAACTTTTGATATCAATATTCTAACGGCAACTATTCGGGTCATTAAACTGAGTTTAGCGGTTCTTGGAAACTACCAAACAACGCTTAAAGGTCGACCTGAAATGAGTAATAATTGATTGTTCTACTACAACTATGCCTTTTTTATACATTTAATGTACTTTAACCTAATAAACATAATTTGACTCATGAGAGACATAGATACATCGGTTTTGTAAAAAGATGCTATGCTGCTCATATTTAAACCTTGGATATTAAAACTGACGCTCAATTAAACTGTTTGATTGGCCGAATAAAGGACGTTGTAAAATTAATTTACAACGTCAATCAAGTGTTACAAACAAAAACGAAAAATGTGTGTATATTATAAATAGCACGTAATTATTCATAAATTATAATAATTGGATCAAAGCGTCTGGAATAGTCATTCGTGTCGTCACATATTCATTTCAATCGAAAGCTTTAATCTCTCCTCGTATCTCATTTTAATTTGACAAATTTTTTGGTGACGTACTAGTGATGGGCGTGACCAACATTTCAATGATGTGTTTACTCATAATATTGGTTTTACGACTGTAAATAAATTGTTGATTTTGATACAAAATATATTTAAAATGGAACTGTAAGAATAGTAAATGTTTTGTAGTTATACTCGTATATATATATTTAATTTATTTACCTCTTTATCAATATCACATCTGATCAGTAACTAATATTCTCATCATATTTGTGTTTGCAAAATATCCTATAATTTCTGATTTCATATTAGAACGATTTACAATAACTTTTTTAAATAACATAAAATGTTGTCTCATATTAACTAAAGAGTAAACACCGACCCCCATCTCTACGCATGTCAGTCGTCTGTCGGAGGCAGAGTGCGCCTCGGCCCAAGCGGATCCTGAATGTCATGTTTACACGCCAGAGAACTGGCACTCCGCCAGGAACTCTCTGGCACACCGTCCATATTTCCCAGAGGTAGTACATTCACTTCTGGATACGTACAGGTTACGTTTACCTGTAGGTAGATGAAACGGCTACGCATTTATTCCACGGTGAAAAATCACTTTTTACATATCATAAATTACGACATACGGAAATATTATGTACCGTTGAAACAAGTAATAAAATTTGTATTGCGATAAGAACTTAGTGACCCTCAAGCCGCCCTTACCCTTCGTTTGCAATGCCGGATAAAGTGTCAGATCGTTTGTGTTCTATTTATTTACGTATCGGATTATACGTATTAATATAATAATTATACATATTAATAATAAAGTAAAAATATATTAATATAGTATACGTATTAATAAATAGTAAAAGTTATTCCATAATTTGAACTTTATGAGTGTCGAAATGACTTCATTCGATTATATCATAAGTCGTAAAACATCGTACAATGTTTAACCGAGGAACTGTTCACAATGGCGCATTCAGTGCGAGTACGGAGGCGTGTTTACATCAATATGATAGGAATCATCCGCCACTGTTTCATCGCTCCTCGTAAACTCCATTCTATTTCTGTGCCATGTACATATGTAAGATTTCAGTTCCGAGGTAGTCTGGGACGTAAAAATAATGCTAATTAGCTGCCATTTTTCCCGTGTATTAAAGGACTAGTGTTAATTGGAATGTATCGAACGCTAGCATCCGATCGCTAGTGTTCCATATGACATCAAAAACGTAATATTATTTTTAAAAAGTTATCTATGACATATCGTCTCTCCATAGTTCTGTCCACCCTGAAAGGGATTTAAGAGCATCAATGTGTATGAGATTTCAGTCGCTCTCAAAATAACGAACGGTCGCGTGCCTCTTAAGGGCGCCTACACTGGCACGGACCCTGTCGAGGAGACTCGAGCCTCTCGAATAAACTAAATAAATATCCCGGATCCTCTCAACGCTAACGATATATTTTATAAGGCGCTCGAGGAGTTTTACCCTATTCCTTCTCATTAATCCCTCCTCCACGGAAAGGTTTTCGGCTTTTTTTGAGGAAATTTGTAACGAATCTCAACTCAAGTACAGGATACTCAAGCAGACTGAATGAATATATAAATGAAGTCATTTAATTTCAAGTTAAAGGTCAAGTGTTAGTGTCGTAGTTAGCGTAATATAATATATGAGGCTAATTACTAAACTGTTATCACTATCGTACGTTCGTTTGCCTAATATCATTAAAAGGGTATTATTATTATAATATCATAATAAATAAAAATTAAAACTCCACACCGCTATTTTCTCTAAAGATAAATGGGACGATATATATTAACTGTTTAGATAAGAATGATATAATAAAAGCAAAGTATGGAAGATGTATGCTATTGTTTATTTTTGTCTTGAAGGATTGCTTGTTTCCAGAGTTATTTGCTAAGCTTGATTGAAGCGTGGCAGAAGAGAGATTTGGAAGAAAGTTATTGCGTCTCTCGGCCTAACTTAATATAAACCATGCGTAGTCACTCTTTATTGTGTCTTCGGCTATATTAAGAATGCTTCCACGTTGAATATAAATTGATATCAAATCCTCAGAGTTTTACTAGCGGTTGTGATTTAGTTCCCAAATAAGTTAAGTTCTTTTGATACTCATTTGCACCTACAATTACCGAAGCTTTACTGTACTCTCATGTCACAATTAAGTGTTGTCAATTAGTGTGGTTAAGCAGTGATAAAAATGTCGCAAACGGCACCCGTGAGCTCCCAGGAGCCAATCGCTGAGCTCCCGAAGAAACCGATACAAGAGGCGCCCGAACCGGCGATTAAGATCAGGAAGCCAGATGAGCCGATTCTTAGACGAGAGAAGAGCAACCTGGAGAGGTCCAGCCTCAACTCCGAGAGGAAGGAGCTGGACCCCCGCAAGGACCCCTTTGGCTCCGCGAGGCACTCGGACTCCGGCAGCAGGAACCCCTTCGTGCAGGCCTACCGAAGGCACCAGTTGGACGCGGGCCCTCGGGGCCTGGAGTTCTCTCCGCACCGCGCCATGGACTTCTCGAACCGCCTGCGCGACTACGGGCCCCTGCGCTCCTCCTCCGTGTACGGCCACGAGTTCACCGAGAGGTTCGAGGTGCCTCAGCGGGGAGGGCCGCACGCCTGGTGGGGAGGCACCCGCTTCTCCTCCCAAGAGCACTTGGACGCCGGCGCCCGCTTCCAGGACCAGAGGGCCGAGTACCGGCAGCGGCGGCGCTCGCAGCAGGACCTACTCGCTCTCGGACATAGCACGGAATCGGGTAAGTGTCGTTAATGACCGTGTCAACACGCCTCCCGCCCTGGTGGTGCACTTTTGATCCATGGGGCCACTTTGTACTGGTTGCGGCCAATTTGCAGGCGCTAAGTGCCGCCCCTAGCGAGGGTGATTGATGAGTGTCATTTGTATTTGACGGCGGAACACGCTGATTTGCATACGACGCAGCCCTTTACTAGGATTTTCACTTACCTACCATTTTCCTTCTTTCGTCGCCTCCTCGCAACTCTTTCCGTTTCGCGAATATCTCAAAGCGGGAAGGTAAATAAAGTATTCCCTTATTTCCGAGATCAGAGAAGTGAACATTCGGAACTACTTTTATTACTTCTCGATACTTTCGTCGAGTTTCACGAGCGATGGCCCAAAAGAGATTTATTACTGTAATGTACAAGTTTATTCGGTGCGAAAGTTTCTTTATTATTCGGGAAGAAGGAAGAATATGTAACGCGAACTTACTGATTGATACATTTTGTATTCTTATTTAAGACTGTGGTATTTTTTTCTTATAATACTTGATTGTAAGAACAGACATTTCTCGCATGCTTATAGGGAGCAATAGATGATGAGATACAACATGCAACTACAAAAACAGATGTTGAAACAAGAAGATATTTACATCCATCGTAACAAATTACGATTTTTATTATAAATTTGAGGTGAACATTAAGGAATTTTAAAAACGATATTGCAAATTCTAGTCTGCACCACTGTCATTAGTCTTCACCTCACGTTGAAAATGAAAAAGCTGTCTGGGCGTCAGAGAGACATAGCTGCATTTATATATACATACATTTCATACTTAATCCTTGTACAGATAAAAGTTCTGTAAAAATAACCGTAAAAAAAATGTAAGGTATTTAGGATCGTTGCATATGATGAGTTAAATGTAGACTTAAACATTTCAATATTTCAGAATGAAAGCTACTTCTAATCTATTCATGCGCTATTTACTCATTTTTCACTTGTATATGTATGTTTATTCTGTTATATGATTGAGTAGTCCGTTGGGCAGGGCTGTTGGCAATTAAGGTCGTGGCGCGTCATCTATCACCGCGTGGCTTCCCTTTTTCAGCGGAGGCTAAGTTGGGTGACAAAATGGCAGCCGCAACTTAAAGATTCCTCGCTAACGACCACCATTCGACTTCCGCTCTCCTCTTTTCTGCTAAGGCGGCCGAGCACAATTATGTTAATAGCGGCGACCGAATTAAATGTTTTAGCCGTACCTGCCGCCTAAATAGGTTTCTCTTGAAATGAGGTTTGTTTTACGGTCCTTCTATTGTTTTACTGCAAACGCTGAGTTGGGTTTCATCTTTATAGATGTGGAGATTTCGGTTATGAACGGTTGAGAAAATTATTTGACTTTGCTTAACTCTAGTATGACTATGATTAAAATGTAATGTAAATCTCTTTTAGTTTTTAATGCAATTCTAAAACGGCTAGAATATTTTATTTTATTTTATAATGTGATATCTAAAAATCTGAGAATCATCGGTAACTTAGTAACAATCTAAATATAACTGGAAGCCAATGAACTTTCACATTCTTTCTACTCGACGCTGACTTTACAAAAATATTCAAAACATAAAATATGTAAGTACACGTTAATTTGTATATCATCGTTAGCTAATCCCCCATAAACAGTGTAAACAAGGTCAGCCCGTACTAACTAGTTGCAATAGCGGAGATTCTCAGTGAGCTTCACGGAAGCTGCCCTAATCAACAGATCGTGGGGCGATCAGCTGTTCGTGCGGGGCGCGGGGCGGGGAGGTCGTTGCCCCGCCGCCGCTATATCGATTCGTAGCGCGTACTACGCCCGTTCAGAGCCTCGCATCGTCCGGCGCTTGTACAGCGGACTTCGCAGCCGCTCCCGACGTATACTACGAGGGCCTTTACTGCACTTGTTTGTTGTTGTTTTGTTTGCTACGAGCGTGCTTATGTTGAGTCTTCGTGTGTATAGCGTATGAGAGACATGTATGTTTTAGGTATATTTTTGTTGCGTATTTTATATTTTGGATATTTTAAAATTCTATTATACCAAAGAATTGAAATTCTAAAAAATAAATAAGACATAATAATAATAGTAATTTATTATAAACTACAGAGTAACAATAATATTAAATTAATGTTTCAGAAAACGTACACCGTACACTGGAACAAATACTCGGGTCTTTCATGGTGCTCAAAATCTCAGAGGCACTATTCCTTGTTCATTTTAGACATGACTAAACCTTTTCTTATTTATAAGTAAACCCCGGCATTATCCCCGAAACCCTCTCCACAGATTGAAGGAATTTGCAAATGGTACAAGCAGGACTTAAGGCGCATTCATTGCTTCACAATTGAATCCGTAGGATCCAAAGTCGTGTTTCCTGCTGATTTGTATTCGCAGCGGAGGCATGGCGTCTGCCTCCGTCAAACAACTTGCTCTTTCAGGCTGCGACTCTTTTCACTCACTCCTCTCTTACATTTAACTTGTGCAAATGCGCCTTCTTTATACCTGTCAGCGTATAGATGCTTGAATCTACATGCCGCTTTCTCTGTTTATTTTACTTATTTGCTTTCAGTGATATAAGTTTGGATTTTCAGTAGGTAAATAAAAAAGGTGCAGCAATACTACGAGTCACATTGACCTAAAGCATAGTAAATTAGTTAATCTTTCATTCAAATAGTAAAACTTTAATAAACAAATACCTCTTTCTTAACGTACATGTATCTGTGTCCACACCTAGTTATATTATATGGCCACTTGAACAATCCTGTCAAATAGCTTTAATGATTTTTTACCCTTCGTGCATTGTATTCTTATTCCAACCCCCATCAACAACTTATCTACCTATTACCAGCCGTTACGGCGCAATATAAATCACATTACAAAACGCTCGCAAGTTGCTACCAAGACGCAACTCATTTGTCAAGAAGTTTGAGTCGATTAATATCCATCAAAGTTCCCTGAACGCATCTACGTACTTATAGGTATAGTTTGGGCTCATTGTGAAGGAACTGCGTGAGCTGCCTTGATCCCTTGATGGAAGGGCCTTTTCTTCTATTAGACAACTAAATAGCTGCCAATCGCTTCTGCACAAAGGCTAGATACTATTGTGAAGTTTGGTTATACAATTGAGCTGTGTTATGTAGTAGAAAATCACTGTATAGATGTTTCATATTCTTGTTACTACTCCCATAAATAAAACAACTTTCAAATTAATAAAGATAAAGTGTTGTAATTATATACACACATATCTACATAATTCCTTAGTGTGTGTACAGAACCAAAAGTTGCGTATAACTTTATGTCACCTTTTCTTTTGTTATGGAAAAGCAAACAATATTTCAATTATACACCTATAACACTTAACGTAAACTCTCGAAGCATGATCAGCGTGATTGAATCAGTAGCGTACTTCGCTGAGTGAGTCGTTAATAGATTAGCTCACTCTGGGCAGCTCTACGAATAGAGGGAAGTATCGATTGGCCGGGAATAGTGCTCTGTCGCAGACCTAAAATAATCTAGATTAACGCTGTCCTCACTAACCAATAAATAGTCTGTAGAGGCTAATCCTCTTAGCTACGATTTTATTGGGTTACAGAATGGAATCTGCCAATTCACTCCCTTACACGTTCTAGAGAGGCCATGATACACCTGTTCATGATAAAGAAGTACTTATTATATTCATATTGAATGCTAACTGGGCGCCTTTCAGTCCTGGAAGTGTAAGGAGTTATGTATGTGTGTGAATACCACATTTCACCAAGGTAGTGTACCCAACCGTACAGGTGTTAATCCCATCGCGCTATTCGAAACTATTATTGCCTGATACGATAATAGCATACATATACATTGCATTTCCTTACATATACATACATATTCACGTCCTTCAATCCCTTTCGGGTGTATAGAAACTCAGAGATATAATATCCCCTAGGTCACTTTTTAGCATGAATATTGGGGTTGTGATGTCATAATGGATGATTGGTAACAGGTTGCTAGCCCATCGCCCAATAGATTTAATTGATCCCTAGTCCTTTTTTCGCCTCCTAAAACATTCTGGGAAGAGCGGGAGCTAGTTAGAATTCTATTTGTATCCTAAACTAGGACGGGACAAATTTCTTTACAATATAAGATATTACATAATAACACGTTATAGCCTAAGAACTTATCTAGGAAACTGTCACTTAGCACTATCGAGGATCTGAGTCAGCGGTTAATAAACTGTCTCTCGTAACGGAGGGCCTCGTTACTCGGAGGCTTTAATTAAGGCCCTCCCGGGAGGCGACGAGCACTCCGCTCTAAGATCGCCCTCCCTTTTGGGAGGATTAGTGCTCCTGTTTATGGAGTGAATTTGGAGTAGTTAGGCTGTGTTAAGGTACGATGGTGAATTATCGTATTTAACTTAATTTCACTTTGTCTTTTAGATTGATAATAGTTTGGAATTGTGAACAGTCAGATAGACAACATATAGAAAAAGGGTGACGTTAGAAGTACCTATAACCTAGTGTGTATGGGGAGGTGTATGAGTGTCAATGCAGCGAAAGTGGTCTGTGAATATCGAGACAGATGGGAATCTGTGATCTTTGTCTACTTTTCTATAGGAAATCTGGCGTGGTGTGTATGTATGTAGTGACAAATACCGTGGCCGTTACGTTAGCTTCTGACTTTTAATTGAGCTTTGAGTGCCCAAAGACGCAGACGGCGAGACTAAGGTTAATAGTTGTAAAACCTGTATATATTTTTGCCCATTACAATCATTAATACGTCTTGAGTTTGACATAAAACTCGTATAAACCGACAGGGTTCTCTGGCGTGTGGCCAACATCATTCATCGGTCAATCTCAATATGAAATGACGTCATTCACGTGATGTTAATGTTCATGCAACAATGGCTCGTTTGTATTAAAGTCAATTTTAACAATTCGGTTGCAGCAGAACTAAGTGCAGTAGTGCTGAAGCTGCCTAGTTTTATATATTCTATATAATCGGCCAACATATATCATAAAGCATATTCTAAGCAATATATTTCTTTCCCATCATTCTTGTAAAATATTTGGCAATTAAATGGTGACGAATTTTAATTGGTTTGCATTTAAAGTGGATTAATAAATATGCATTTCATTCGTTCAATCAAAAATATCTCTCTCATGATTGATTTCATTCCACCGCATACAGTTGTCAATAAATAAAACTGCCGCGTGTTTGCATTATTACCACATCATATAAATTTACGTCTCTACTACCTCAACAGAATAAGCAGAGACGATTAACCGCAATGTTGAATGATCCTGTCAAATCTCTTTTGCCCCACCCACAGCCATTAACCTTCTCATACATACACTTGTGTCCTTCACGTTACATACACCCAAAGATGAATGCGTTATCATCATTCTCAGAACTACTATTATTAAGCTTATCCAAGACATAATAATCATTAATATCCCGTGTGTAAAGATTAAAATTAATGTTTTACCAAAAGTCACCGTGGTATTTCTACCAAAACCGTTGACTTTGATGAACAGTGTGCCAATCAGATTGAGAACGTTGGGCAATGTCAGTGACGTACTATTTGCGAGACTATTTCCGTCGCACCTGTGCGCTTACGACGCTCCCCGACTTACAGATGTACTCTGGACGAACACAGGTGACGCTAGTGACAAGGTCAGACATGATGATGGAATATGTTGCTTAATAATATACTCGTAGAATAGTTATTACAAATGTTTATTGTAAGTAAATAAGTAATAGTAGTTATGACATAACTATAAAAAGTATAATACGACTTGGCTCGTTAAAGTAAATGATTAAATTACTGCTTAGAAAGAATAGGAATCAATTTTCAAGTTAAACATATCTTGAATAATTAAGGAGGTCATTTATAATGAATAAGTACTCGTCCTACTTGTGTAATTTGTGGGTTAAAGTCAGTATATGTAGAGTATTTCAAGCGTACTAAAATTCACCGAGTTTCCATCGATTTCTCCAAACGAAATTTGAGGTACATGTCATGATATGATTTCAGTCGATAACATGTCAATGTATGAATTCACGACCGATTTCCCAACCGTGGTACGTTGTGCAATGAGTGATGCGTGTCTGGCCTCCCGCCAGCCAATGTCGCCGCCATCAACTGCGTTTACGGCCGTTTTACTGCCCAAACTCACTCTTTGTAGTCCCGGGTTCACGCCTCGGCCCATGAGCCAATTCTAATTGCAATCTGTGACGTGTGTAGTCGAGAGAATCGAAAGGGTTATGGCTTTATTTACGTAACTACTCACGTTTGTTTAGTTATAACGGGAATAGAGAGAAAGAATTTATTAAATTGTTTGATAAAGCTATTTTTTTGAGCGAAATTACAAAATTTTTGTCGTCTACTAAAACAAGTTTACCTAACCTTATCTTTATTGTGCATTCGTACATATTTCTGAACTCCGTAGTAGAAATCGTCAAAGTAAGAATACAGATTTTTTAAATTATTACCAAATAAAAATAGTCTTTATCATACACCAAAAGTAACTTAAAGTTTTGTTATTTCAACCCCTCGGTATTTCTTCGCATGAGACCAATTCAAACTAGCAAATATACTACACATATCTCCTCGTAGTGACAAATACAGAGCGTAATGAAATCGTCGCCATTCGCCTAGCTCGTTTCCTCAATTGATCGCTTGTTCTTATCACTTACTCGTGAATATAACATCTGATTTCCCGATAGGTTTATTGTACATACGAGCATCTTTCTTGTTAGAGTGTTGTGTTGAATACTCAATTTGGAGTAAAAAAAACGAGGGGTTAACTTGTTACTTTAATGTAACAACTTTTGTAGTAGTCCGAGGAGTTTATAACGTCTTGAAAGCTGTCCACAACAACGTCAACAACGTCTTTATACTAATAGGAAGTTTTAGCTTACTGACCAGAAACTAAATATTCTTTTTTTATTAGTTCATTAAGCTGAGTGATAGCTTGGTGTCGTAGCACCGTTAAGGATATAATAAAATCTAAAAGCAAGAAGCTTAGGTACAATGTTGCTCACTTTATTAGTTTCAGTTTATTGCAACTACAGTTGTAAATGTTTTCATTTAGCAACACATTAATCAACTTTAGGACACGATTGCACTAACAAGACTTACCCACTAAAGTCGTTGATTGTCGACATAATAAAACGTTAACATTTTGTGACATTAAGTTTCACGAACAATTTTGAAATTTGAAATCCCGATTGCTAGAGAAAATCCTATCGTCCAAAAGTACTACAAAAAACGTGCTTATATCGCCTCTCATAACGTGTTTGAAACAATGCAAATTATCTTATAAGAATAGGATTGCTAATTGCTAATACCTAAAGACACTTAACCAATCAACACAGCTCTAATGCCATTCCATCGTATCTGCAGCAGAATTCCGGAATGTCTGGTAGGCGCATGGGTTCATTAGCGAACAGCGATTAATCCTGCTCGATCTGTTTCCCGGATTAAGAGGGTTGCCAACGACTGTTTCACTGTCTCCAAATCGTAATACATGTTATGTATCAGTCGTAATATAAGTTGTCAGCACATCGTTTAATATAAAACAAATGGTAACGTTCTTTTCAGACATCTTCAGTATAAATTCAATATGAATGCTTATCTTTACGTAAATTATAATTATCTTATTTAATCCTTATAATAATACTAATGATCCTATGAATTATCTTACGTATATTGCAGACTACGCATTCGTCAATTATTTGTGTATGTTTTTAGTTTCAAATTGCATTGAAAAATTTAGTATTCATACTAACTGCTGAACCAGCTGAACGTAATTATATGTTTTCCTTAGCGCGACTCTAACGACATTAATGATAGCAACGAGTCGCCAATGACAGGGGAAGCGACGCCCGCCCTAACAATAAACAGCCACGCTCGAAGGCTATAAGAAATGGCAACAGTAGTAAGCGTTATATAATGATCCCGTATATAAATATAAATACATATAGTACACGAAGTAATAAGTTTTGATACTTAATTATTAAAAATTAAATTGAATCATAACTTGTTTGCCGTTCACATACGAGTGTACATACTCTTGTGTACATTCTTACTCTTTGCTTATTATAATTGTAATTAATATTTAATTAATAAGAGTACTGAAAAGCGTTGAACGATGGGTTAGCAACACGTCACCATTATATTAATGTCGTCACAACCACGATAGTTATAATCGTTCTAAACATGATTGAGGAAGGTTCGTCTCTGAAGGTTTATGCTAACCCTTAACCGTTGTTTATTTTTCACCTTTATTTCTTATTCTATCTGTTGGCAAAATGGAAGGCTAAAGTAATTCAAAGGGTAATTCTTTGGTTGTTGTAGTATAATTACTTGAATTGCGAGGCCTTAAATGTTATCTTAGGACTTTGAGAAGAAAAATGTTGGAACAACGTTGCGAATGAAGGCTTCAAAGGAATCTTTCTTTACCTTTGATCTGTTACGAGGAGTCTCGATTGCGAGATTCATGTCGAGAGGTGTTTATATTACAACTGAATGAACATTGAAACGAGTTTTTATTATAAAAATAAGTTTATTCGAAACAAAAATTGTTAGGAAACGTATAACATTCCTTTATCCATTGAACCTCAGGGACATATTATCTCTTTAGTCAACTGTAGGATAACTGTTGGGTTGTGATGGCACTGACATGTAATATTGAGAATAATTTCACCTTTTTTCTATACTTTCTACAAAATAGCGGAAAAATAGGTAGCGAGTAAACATTATTTTTATCTCTCTGTCAGTTACAACAGAGTAATATAATTGCTTCTTCGTAAGTCCACATTTGAAGTGGGTCGTGGCGCTGGAATAAGTCGGAGTGGCTTCTCTCGTGCCTCGATAGCATCTGACTGGGAGTCGCCGCGAACTCATTCGCTGCGGAAATTCCATTTGCTTTGCGCTCGGCCATTTCTCTATATTGTGAGATGGTCTTAAGGACTACAGCAGGGTTGGCAACGGCACTATTTATGACTTTATAATACTTTTAGCAGTAGTTAGATAAATTTTCAATGTATTGAAATTCGAATGTTCATTAACACATTTGTAATTCTTTGTGGAAACGTAAGTATAAAATTAATGGCTTTTTGTAGAATTCCGATATATAACATAACACCAATTCATAGCTATCATCGTTCATTATTTTATCAATTTTTCGTAAACTCCATTAGTGGAAGTGTATTGCCAGTATGTGTATATTTCTATGACGTTTATAAATACATAGAAATAATTTTCGCATTTTGTTTTTGATGGAAATTTTTTATGATTAGGTTTTGAAATATTAAGTACTGTACAAAATTAGTTCTACATCCTCACCTTAAGTTTATTTTTCCGATTTTGTATAGACTTGACTCACACCCCTGGTCCAGGTACGCGGCTACAATCCGTACGTTTCCTTGGAGAATATCGTGTGAGACGTGGAAGAAAATAACGTGAATACGAATGGCGGCCTCCGCAGGCGGCGCGCATTATGACGTCGTCAAAATGTTCTTTCAATCAATCGTGGGCGGCGAACCGTTACGCATACTTGAGTAACAGGCACTATTGTATGGGACACAAAAAGTTCTAATGTACTTGTAGGTAACATATACGTCAAATTAGTTCTCATGTACAGGATAAGCACTAGACAGTCATTAAGAACATCAAAATGTCTACCTCATTTACATCTAACCATACATATCAGTAAATATATTACATTTATTCTTCATTTGTTTAACAAGTAGCGGCCCTCTCACCTCAACCACATTAAATCTCCTTGATCAACCTGCTATTATCTATCCGCGAAAGGTATTCACTCTCAAATTTTTTTATAATTCAAACTAAACATTATTAATTTGTATGTAAAACTGGCACAAGTTTTAGTGACTTGACTTTTTATCTTGCTGAGAACACCAAACGGAAATTCCAGTTGCCCATTATTATCAAACTCAACATTATATTTTACGTCCAACTCGTTGTTCCTAGAAGTATCAAGGTAAGGCGATTGCAGCCATAAGTAGGCATAAGCCCCTTGTGCCTCTTTCGCCACAATAAGAGTTGTCTTTGAGGGAGTCTTTTGAGGCTGCGTCTGCAAATGAGGCCTTTTGTTGCCGCGCTGTGGTCGCAGTGATGCAGTGGGATTAGGACTCAGGACACGTCTACTAGAACAAAACATCAGAATAAGAAAGGGTGACGAAAGATTACAAGAAAAGCGTGCGTGTGTTGTAAGAAAGTGAGGATACGAAAGACACAACTATTGCCAAATAATAACGACTCATACCTATCACGTGGGGTGCTGTCTATCTAGTGATACGCGGGCTTCGAATGACCCATACCTAACATGCCTTCGAAATTTCGGAGATGGGCATTCAAGCCTCTGACTACCCCGCCATAATAAAAAAGGGAGTGTGTATACACAAGTCGTGAAGCGGATGTTTTATGTATGTTATGTTTAATAACGACTCATATCTGTTGTGGGACAGTTACAGGTTTACGAAATCATTTCATATAAATTTCGCTCTTCGGCTATATCGCACTGGAATAGCAAGTATTACCCATTATTGATTTGTATATTTGTTGACTTTACCTGAATAAAATTGGTTTCCTCTAACCTAGAACTAATTTATGTTCTTCGCGTAATTTGATCATTTTGATATAGAGAAAGTAATTAAGGTCAATTACTGAGTGACTCTCATGTTTTTCACCCGGAAACTAATCCAAAACACTCTCCAATTAAGTTGAATTATTGATTAGTAAGTACGTGCCATCAGGAGTTATAGATTAATGAGATTGCTTTCGTAACTTAGTTCTTATTGAAACGCCTTATACTACCCATTGTCAATAATATATACATACATAAACATTCACGTCCTTCAATCCCTGTCAGTGTGTGTGTTTGTGTGTCTTCTTCTGTTTTTTGTCCACGGAGACATAATATCTCCTAGGTCACTTTTTAGTAAATTGGGGTTGTGATGTCATATAGAACACTTGATGTTATATTGATTGTTAATAATATAACATAAAGTGGTGTTTTCTTAATAAGTTTACGTTCCAAACGAAAATGAAAAATAATGTACATGTTTATCGCGAAGCGAAAATAATTGTTACTTTCCATAACCTTTTTGTAATAAGTACGCTCTTCTCTTCTTCTTTTCTTCTGAATTTGTGACTACTTACTCTTCTAAGGTAGTCAGATACTTGTACATGGAATCGCGTAAGACGTAGCCGAGTGGTGCGTTTTGCGCTATTATTGAAATTCCGTCGCGAGGCACGGCGGAGGCACGCGGAGGGAATACAGAGTGCCGCCACTCATCCGGGGAGGCAGATAGGAGCTTATGGCTGAGAAGAGAAACGGATATGTCATAGACATTCTTACATAAATTTTAAACATAAAGTAGGAACTAATTCATGGTTGTATCGCGAAAATTGTAACTTTATGCAGAAGAAGAGACACACAAAAACACATTATACTTAAATCAGATAAATATCTAATTTAAAATAAAAAGAATCTTTATTATGTTTAGTGTAAAGAAATATATATTTAACGCACAACGTTTAATGTGGAATTAAATGGTAAGTGTCAAGTCTTATAGTAGTCATATTTTAATATTTTGCTCCGTGTTCATATTAAGTCAACATCAACATGTTTAATTACGCTATGTTTAACATAAAAAAAGTTTGGAAACTTGTATTTTTGTTCATAATTTTATCAGCCGCAACTCCTGGCTCTATTGAATCGCGTTCCGCCTAAGGTTGCAGAGGCTTGCGAGGGCGCGTTAACTGTAACAAGATTCGTTTCATTTTGCTGAAGCTGTTATTGCTGGCAAATCGTGCATGGAAATTAGACTCCTCTCGTAGCAGCGTTCGTAGCAACACTCGTAGAAGCTCTGCCCTGATTAGATCGTGCTCTGTTTTACTTGAGGAACTTAGAGAGAGTGAATTTGTTTCTTTGCGTAAATAAATCTTCTCTTTTGAAGAATATGTTAATATATTTCCAAAGCATCTTTATTCTATAGGTGCTACAAAAATACTTATAAAGATAAATAATTTATTTTGAACGTGAATAAAATTTTAGAAATCATCGATTTTCACATATAAATGTATTCGATTTGATTTGTTTAATTTGGATAGAACTTTCAGGTCAAAAGTATTCGATGAAAGCTTATTAAATAAGGCTTCTATCGCAAATTGAACATAACCTTCCCAGGCGCCGTGTGAAGCCCGTGAGCCCATTTTTACGAGGCATGAGCTCGCGGAGGTCGCAGTACCTCTTTGGGCGATTTATGAGAGCCTTAATTAAAACCCCTCCCGCGGCGCCTCCTCCAAACAGGGCAATTATCTGTGAGGAATTATCCCTCTCTTAACATGAGTGTATTGTACCCCATAAATTATTCAAATAAACATTTGATGTATTACGTCTAATGAATTATTATAAATAATGATTTTAATACGAGAGTTTTAAGTGGCCTAAATCATCATTGATAAAATGATAGTCACGCAATTTTGAGTTTCTATGTTGTATCTGATAAATAATAATAATAATTGGTGTCAGTATATCTTTGCGTAGAATTCGACACAGGAATTAGTTTGAAATTTTATTTATGACTAAAGTCGCTTATAAAATTCTCTATTGAATACAAGCTAAACAATGCTTTTTAAAATGTTCTCCAGTTATTGCATGTCCAAAGCAGTGTTCGCCCGAGAGCAATTATGTGGTCATAGCAACGGAAGGCCGCCTTAAGTGACTTGGCGACATTTCCTAATGAAACTGAAATGGAATTATTCTTTTTATCTCATGAAAGTAACTTAAGTCACGGAAAATATAATATACGGTATAGAGTATACAATAATTTTCACGTTAAATAACGACAATGATGTAACGCGTTTAGTTCTTGTAGCTCACATATGGACAAAATATGTTCGAGTAATGCATATGATACAAGATTTTAACATAATAAATATTAAGAACTCTGCGTACCTTTTTGGAAAAACTTGTCACTTAATTTAAATCACCTCATATATTAGCACTAGTGCCATAACTAGCTTTCTAGCCACACAAAGTCCTTGAAGCAATATTTGAACAATATTCTGAACTAGGCTCTTTGAGGCAATAGTAATATCAACCGTCGAGTCTCCTGAGGCGGAGATAAATATTAATCTCTGTTCGGAGCGTGGCTCTGAGTGCCCTTTGAGCGGCCCCAGGCAGCCCTTTGAGGCCGCCCTTTGCCCACACGCCGCCAGGCTTCACTCACTGCGGTTGCCTCACTTACATACGTACTCAATCGCGTTGATTAGCCTTGAAGAAGTGGACTATATAAAGGAGACTAAATAATCTTAATAATAAAAATAATATTTGGACATTATTACACCAATTGAACTAGCCCCTTGGTAAGTACATTTAAGACTTGTGTTAAGGGTACTAGTCAACGTATATTTAAGAAATGTATACATATAATACATATGTAGCATATATAATCAACGACCAGACTGAAAAGCAGTAGAAAAGCGTAGTTCTTAAATCTGCCTCCACCGGGAATCGAACCCGGGACCTCACGATTAGCGTTCAGGTGTCTAACCGATCCGACCGACCGATCTTGAGTCATAGTAAGATTGTTGTTGGAGATGATTTTGTAAGTAAAAGAGGACTTAATTACAACAGAAATGATTTTATTTATTGAAGCACTGGGTATTTATATTGCCGGTGATTGCGGCCGGCGGAAGCTCTTTCCGGGTCGGAAGGATTTGATCTAAAATCCGTCGCAACCAAAATGTCTTCGTTTGCATAAAATAAATAGGCCATAAATATTTATAAGAAAAGGCCTATGACTTAAGAAAAGATAATTCTACGTTGTGCATCCGCATTATGCGACGTATTATTTGCTCCTGTAAGTAGTATTGTCTTAAATATTTCATATTAATGTGATCCTTTAAAAATCCTTTCGTAACCGAAAAAAATGTTATTGTGCTAGAACCAGAAAAAAATACCTTGAGAATTTTACTAATTTCATAATCTATTTACTAATTTCCACACACATGGCGTCCTAAATTGAATTTTATAACGCACAACGTATTTGTTTCTTTTTTACTATTTCATGTCCCAGGTAAACCCTAGTTATATGCAAAACAGCTCCTTTGTTAGTATGAATGGGTACATTTCCTTACGGGATTTTCCCTCGCCGGCTATAAGTTTATACAAAGTTATTCCGTATGCAAATCAGGGCCCACAACTTTACCTTTTAATATTCCATTCTGTGCGTACTATGTATGTATTAGTCTGATTTACTAGTAAGATAATATTATTCTCTATAATACAACATATGATTACGTCTTTCTCTAATAATGGGAATGATTGCCATTCTGCACGATCTTGATAAAACTTTGTCAGCTCATCGCATCCATTAACATTTACATGCATGCTCCAATAGTTCTTCGCGATCTTCTTTTTTAATTCTCAGTGTTTAAAAAGTGTCCTAATTACTCCTTCCTCATTTTGAAAAATATAGCACATATACTTCTACCCTCATAATTAAACAAATTAACCTTTTCTCGCCTAGACTATAGCTAGAGCCCTTTCCGGTACATAATGGGCGCCGGGTCCTGTAGCTTTGGTTTTATGCGTGCGTTTACTCCCTCTGTGAGGCCCTTGGCCCTATTTGGGCCCTCTTAGGCTCTTCCGGGATCCACCGTCTTAAGGAAAAGGAATTTTCAATTATGCTGACGCAAATGAATGGCCTGTTGGGTAAATTGTATCATTTACTTCTTTTTTAGAGAGCGCACTTAGATTTTTTAGAAGGTTTTTTATGCTTTAAGTTCATCCCTAGTACATTTACCTTAAAGTCATGATGTGAAGTTGATTCATCGATTAAATATCAATGTGAATTCTTTATGCATAGAATGAAGAAGTTAAAATGAGAAATAAACAGCTATAACTGAAATTTTAAATTATCTATTCCACGACACTTTTCTTAGATTAGATCTGAGTCATGTACGAGTATATCACAGATACAAAGGGCTGGTCACTAAATTGTCTCATAACTCTACTTTAAATCAGATGCATATAATATTATGATACCCGATTCAGTGTGACCAGATTAATGCGCTTTGATAGAGGTTGCGTCGCATTTAATCGCGTGGTCACCCCGACCACAATTAATGGCGCAATCTCCGGAATGTGGCAGCGGATATTGCTCCTTCATTGTGGAATCAGGGAATCGGATTAAGATATACTATGCAACAATACCAACATACATAATGGTGGAATAAATGATTCAAATATAGTAGGGTCCGTTTTTTGATGTATAGAAATGAACTGAAATGAACAAAATATATAGATTTCATGTGAATTATTTCCATCTGCGTAGTATATTGTTATTTCCGGTTTCATTTTACGCCCGTATTTTAATTAATTTTATGATTTTTATTGTCAGTTGTTACTGACTTTCGACGAACCAACAAGGTATATTATATTATGTTAAACATAAACCTATATGTTAACAATTATTTATAATTATTCGATTAGTTATGTTACAGCATACGAATAAGGTATTTATTTGCCTGTAAAGTATGTATGTTATTCTGTTAATAATTAACGGGACTTATCGCGTAAGTTTATATATAATAAAATTACCTTTATTAACCCGACGTTTTGGCTACGTTGCAGTAGCCATGGTCACGGGCAGACTAAAGAAATATAAGTCCCGTTAATTATTAATCATGAGTATAAATCGCGAATCTCTTAAAACTATAGTTATTCTGTCGTTAATATTCTATAACTAACCCCTTCCCATTGTCTATTCCAGTGACGGCCCTCCGCGAGCACTGGGAGGAGGCCAACGCCCGGGTGCTGCAGCGCAAGGCCCAGCTGGACGCCATGCTGCTGGACTCGCAGCGCTACGAGGCCAGGCGCCGGGAGCTGGACTCCTGGCTGGCCCGCATGGAGAGCCGCCTGGCTGCCATGGCGCCGCCTGGACACACTGCGGATGTGCTGGAGCAGCAGCTCAGAGAGCAAAAGGTGGGTAGGAGACGCAGGAAGAAGTTTGAATGAGTGTTAAATGTGTGAAGTGGATAACCAAAAGTTTAGTGATTTGATTTTTAATAATAGCAACAGATGTACACGTAACGTTAAGAGAACATGTTATAGTTGAGTGTGTAAGCAAGATTGATTTGCTAGTATATCGTATATTTAGAGAAGATTTACTATCTGAATCGCCTAAAACCATAAGGTGCCGCAAACCACTAATTTGATGTTTTAAAGAAAAAAGAAGACACTAATGGTTTTGATTATAATTAATACTGACGCATTCTTACCAACAAAAACTTTGAAACGCGTAAAGCCCACTACTCATCTTAAGAGACATGTTTATGCTATCGGCCACGACAGGAGGCCGTTATGCAAATGCGTGGAAAGTTCTTCCATAAACCTCGCGGAGGATCTGCGGAATTGGCGCCAGAGGCCCATTAGGCGCGAGGCACGTGTGGCTTCCGGCTGCGTGTAATGGCTGCGGTGGCCAATCACCTTGGCGGAAGTTAGCAGCAGACGGAATTGTCTTGGATTTATTAGTACTTTATACCAAAATTTGTAAATTATTATGTGCGAATCAGTTGTGTAATGTCTATTTATCTTTGTCTGGGCACTTAAGAATATATCAATATTTCTCTCGGGTTTACGTGACCCAATTGTGGTGCTTAAAATGTTATTCATTGTCACATTGAACCGATCGTACAAAACTCAACAGAATTGGTTTTTCAACATATTGATATACGAAAACTCTTTACTATTGTCTATTCTGAAGAATACACGGATGTATCCCATCGATATATTTAGATAAGTACTACTTGAATATCACTAAAAAAGGAATATATATTAGTGAAGTGGAAGAGCGGTTACGTAGGGGCCGGCCTAATAAGACATATAACAGTCAGATAGACGCTATATTGAAAAAAGGTGACGTTAGGTGTACCTATAACCGCCGAGAGCGTACGAGAAGATGTATGAATGTCAATGAAGCGAAAGTGGTCTGTCAGGATCGGGACAAATGAGGATCCGTGATCTCTGCCTACAGGTAATCAGGCGTGATGTGTATGTATGTTAAAAAATCCTAGCGTAGTACGGTTACCTCCATATAGTCTTCTACCATGTACTGACCTAACCCGTGCGCTTGTGTTGCAGTCGTTCCACGCGGAGGTGCACCAGCACAAGCACCAGCTGGAGCTGTTCGCGCAGCTGACGCAGCGGCTGGTGGCCGTGTACCGCAGCGACGACACCTCAAGGCTCAAGCGCGCCACCGAGGCCGTCAACCACCGATACGCTGAGCTCAACAACAGGTACGCACACTTATTGTATTCACGATAAGAAAACAACACAACAACAAAAAACGCATTCACGACCATGACCTTTACGGGGCAGACAGCGGTTCAGGTTTTCATGTCAGGAATCGAAGAGATAGTAAATCTATGGATACCTCGAACCAACGACGTGTTGACCAGATAGTACTGAATGTGTTTACAAGTTCGGGGAACAGGTAGATTTCTTCATGATGTTTTCTCTCACTCTAAAATTCGGTGTATTACGCCAATGTATTTTTATAACGAAAATGTACATTGAAATTCATTAAACTTTATTTCCATTGGTACATGCTCAAGCGGGATTCGAACCGTATACCCACTGAAATAGCCCCAAACAACTGAGCTACAACGAATTAGGTCGATGACTGGGTTGTCAAATATATGAATCTGCAATTTTATTTAACTGTTATCAGTGTCATATCAAATCGCTCCATGCAATCTAACAAGTATATTTTTCATCTATCGTTATAAAATGGTATAACTTTGCAGTCTCAACATGATACCT